>JAOBAT010012360.1:0-10174 GCA_026413305.1 Hydrozoanthus tunicans | reverse complement strand
CCCTTGCCTAAACATTTTTTTATGTTAGCCCCAGTTCTCGCATGCCCCCCCATCTTGATTCAGTACCGGCTTTGACGAACTGAAGAGGAAAAATAAGGACTGTAGGTAGCCCATAAAGATCAAAAAGCTAAACTTTGTTATGATCCTAATATATTTTCTGTTTTAGTACCATGCATGTTTGTAATTACGTTTTTCCTTACACGTTCTCTAGACGTTGCTTATTCTGGGCCGCTGTCTGAGGGCCCTTGCATCTTACACCTCGCCCGATGAGGAAGATCAGTGGAAAGAGTTGCAAGAGGTTTGACAAGGATTGAGTTTCCTATAAGTTATCTTCGGTGTCATCCAAATCGGCTTAGCAATCGACTGTTTGATTGTAGTATTCTAGCTCTTTAATTTATCTGTATCTGCCAACGATTTCAGCCTTATTTTTTCGATGATTTCATTCACTCCAACTTGTTCTCTTTTTCAATGACCTTTCTGTTGGCGAGTTTTTGTTTACATTCTTTTGCCTCAGTTGCATAAGCACTCTTCTTTCCAATTTAGCTACAGCAGTAAAGCTTCTAAATATTGAGGTGTTTTTGCAAAACAAACTTTCTCTGAAAATATGAGATTGATATGCTGAGTAATGCTTCCATGATCTGGTTTTGTAAGTTGGAAATTTTTAGAAGAATGTACGGCTCATTATACTATAGTTCTTGCCTCCAGCTGTTTTACATTTTTAGTAGTAATTTAATTTCATTTTTGAAGGTACACGTTCGGTCACTCATCAATTTTGATAAGTATTCTCAAATTCTAAGGTCAGTTGTTGTTTATCTATGTTCTTTCTCCGACTTAAGTTGTTTGCTAATGAAGAAGAGTGTAAACAGTGACGTCAGCAGAAACTAGCTTTACATGTTTCAACATTGAATTCAAATTTCCAACTTACAAAACCAGATCCATTTGTAAAAGATGTTCATCTACAGGTCCAGATACTGTTTTTATTTGCTCGCTTCGGTCCCAATTCATAACAGGTGGACGCACCTGAGTCTCAGACAGATGGCAACGTAAGTCGCCAAAAACCTTCCGTGGACGTAGAAGAGCGAGATGGAGAAGGAAACAAAAGCGATCAAGAGAATGAATCGTCACAGCAACCCTCAAAAGACACCGTTCATCGGATTAGTATAGCATCCAAGCTTAAGGTTAGTGTATACATTCAGACCTTTGACCGCACTGGCGACCTGGGCTGGGTTGTCCAATGGCTGGTTAACCTTAATCCTGGGTTAAGCCTAAATTCAGGAAGCCGTTTGTTCTGGAAGGAAAGACATATGGTTTTTATAAAACAATGTTTCGACTTTCCACGGAACAAAACTTGTCAATGCAAAAATTACAGCTCAAACCAGTTTGGGTAAGGTTGGAAACAAATACGTAGTTTAACAGTTAAACCAGGGGTTAGTGCTGATCGGCCTTCTAACAACTGGTCCCTGTATTTTTACTCACAATTCGTAGCGCACACAGAATGAGTACGCACAGAGAGGGTTGTGTTACTTCAAATTTGACATAAGAAATGTTTTAGTACCAAGAAGAGTTTCACAAGCTGTGACCTTCTCTGTTAGGTTCCCAGGGCATTGTGATAATATGTTAAACCGCCCTCTTTTTATATATAACTATTGAACGAACGTGGTGGTAAAAAAATAAACTTTTTCATTTTCCTTACAGCTACATTACACCAATTCCAAGAAGTTTCTTGCCCAAGGTGTGGAATGTCTAGCCCAGTCTGTACAGATGGGACTTCGTAATGGATTCAAGGTGAGTTTAGCTCCAAAGTTATTTTGTCACAGTGAGTAGGTAAAACTTCATAATTTTTATATACGACCAAACTTTAACTTGATTTTTCCGAAGTCGAGATGCTTTAACAATTGAAACTGCTCTTTCCAATTTCTACAGGATCTTGTGGAGAAAGCATCTTTCGAATTGATGGAATGTGTCGGTTTGCACGACTGTTCTACCTCTGTACAATACCTTGCACTCTACCAGGTTAATAATAAATTTGTGCTAATGAGACAAGGAGCTGAAGCATGTTCCACATTCTGTGTCACTATATACATGTATTAGTTGCAGTGTCGCTGTGTAGCCCAGCGTTAGATGAAAATGGTTGAAAGTGCAATACTGTGTTCGGTTCAGCCATTGATAGCTGCCACATGTTCCACATTCCGTGTCAGTAGATACATGCATTAGTTGCTGTGTAGTCCAGAATTATATGATAGTGCAGTTAGGCATGGAATATTGTTGTCCATGATCACTCGATGTTTGGGCGGATCGCCTGTTTGAGGTATACAATATTAAATGTTTTTAGATTGTTTTTTGAAAGATGACAACTTTCCGATCTTCCATTGTGATGTATGTGTGTGTTTCTATAAATTCCATCATTTAATCGTTGTGCTTGACGATAAAATACTGTTTTTGGTTTGAATTTCAAGAGCTGTCGCACATCCCATGTTCTTGAGGCAGTGCTGCGGCGATCTCAAGTGGATCCGTCAATGTCACGTCAGGCTGCTTTGTTGTACCAGAGACAGTTGATGAACAATCTCGAGTTCCTGAACGACCACAACTGCACCGTGATGGGCATTAACTACAACTGTTTGACTGACTGTGAGGTACTGCACAGACCATCGTGACCATTAGTGCACATTTACTTTTTGTATTTGATTTATTCATCCATGTGTCGGTCCCTCTGTCCCATCTGTTTTGAAAAATTTATTTCTTCCCAACTTTGACTTCAATTTAAGCGTCATCATCGTCGTCATTACCGCCATCGTTGTCATCACCATCATCATCATCACCACCATCTTTATCGTCACCATCATCCAACTTACCATCATCATCATCAACAACACCGTCAACATCATCACCGTCGTCATCACTATCACCACAATTATCAATCACCTTATCACCATCTTCAGCCATTATCACCAGCATCATCGGTCAGGATAGGAAGCGCTCATTTCTCCCATCATTAAAACCCGAATTAGATCTTGAGTTTGCAGGTTTGGCTGAGACTTGTCGATGTCAACCAGACCCCAAGGATATTTCCCCTCTTATCCTAGATTTCCTCGCTCATCAAAATCTATTTCCAGCTTACTTGTCTTGGACCTCTATGAGCTACATCTTCTCAGTTCTTGATTACAATGAGGGCACCCCAACAATTTGGGTTTTTTTCCATTGTCCCTACTACTTCAAAATTTCAGTAACTATTATTAGGACATTCGCCCTTTTCTAAGCTAAAATGGTTTTAACTTTACCTAATGTTAGAAAACCAGTTGCTTATGTCAATATTGTAAAACCTGGAGTCACCAAACATTTAACGGGGAGTACCACAGAGTTTTAGTACATGAAACGTGCTGAGTTGCTGTTTCGTTTCCCTCTGTTCGCGCAACTAAAACGTGATTGAAAGTTATAACCTATTTATACTGTTTTAATTCACCAAATTCCAGGGCTGGAAGCGTCTTCAAATCATGAGACAGCACCTTGATCTTACCAAAGAGCTCGCGGTAACCAATAACCAGTTTATCGTGTTACAGCACTCGCCAGACAGGTTAGTAGAAAATGTTGAATATAGGCAAGCAAGAGATTGCTTTCTTCAACTAATCAGACAGCAAAATCAGGCCACTCATACGATAACTAACCATTCATAAAAAAAAATTAACCCTTAATGCCTAAGGGGTCTACCCGCCTCAGTTAGTTCCTCTACTTTTGGGTGACACATCTCCGTTTTGTTTGAATAATCAACTGCCTTGTTTTTACAAAATTTAATGAACTAAAAAAATCGAAAAATGAAAAAAATTAAATTTGGAAAAATTTTATTGAAAATGAGTTGTATGCACCGAAACATTTTCCGTTTTAAAGATAAAACATAAGAGCATACTTTTTGGAGGCTTTTGTTTGAGCTCCTTTTAGTGAATGTTGCCATAGAAACCTTGAATGTGACCGTGGTAACCTTGTCTTGCTTTGTATTTTGAAAGGTGTTGGCTGTACGGGGCTGTGATGGATAAAGGCCGCTCTTCTGTTCCTAGTGGAAAAGCAAACAAACAAACTGGATCAATAGCAAGTTAGTTATTTTCAGTTACCACAATTGTGGAGTACAACGATTTAGACACCTGGGACGGTTTGCTAAAAGGCTGGCTAATTTAACCCTGGGTTAAGCCCAAATTCAATCAACGATTTCTCCTCTAAAAAAAGGTTTACAGTTCTTTTGAAATACTGATTCGATTTCTACGGGAAAAATTGTCAATTCCAAGATTACAGCTAAAACCAGGCTCTGTTGGAAACAAGAAGGAGGCTAGAAACTTAATCTTCAGTTAGTTCTAATTGGCTTTTGAACAACTGGGCACTTATGTGCTTATTCATCGAAAACCTGAGAACGTTTTTGAAACCACAGTTTTGTAGAGTCTATAATTTCTTGGAGGATAATCCATGCCTTTCCCTGCATGTCTGTAAGCTGAAAGTCGTGTGTTAACAAGCTTGAAGGTAGCAAGAAAAACCTGAATCTTGTTGGAACTCGAGCTTACCTGCAACAAATTCTTGGCTTCTTTAAGGCATTGTATTCTAGAAAAGTCTGGAGAATCTGAACCTTGTATTAAAATGAAGAAACTTGATTGAAGCTTAATGCTCGTCTAAATTGTAATTTGGATTTTGTTTTGTTTCAGCACCTTCCAAAGCAATAATTGCTCGGACTAAAGTGATTCCCGAGGAACTGGACAAACTTATCAAAGAGTTTAGTATATTCAAATCGGAGACGGCGTCCGAGCTGCTTCGGCGAAACTACGTAAAGAACCAACAGGAGCAGCGACGGAAGATGTTGGATAAATTGGAGGAGAATCCGGACCACGAGGTGAAATGTTCTTCTAGAGTTTGATTATCGCAAGCTAATTCGTTTCTTGAGCTTGACTTTCCTATAAGTCCAGTGCTTATGTTAGGTGTCTGTGGTTAAGAACGGATGGGAGTCATTGGTTTTCCCCCGACAGGACACTAACCCATCGCCGGTTTGCTCCCAGCTGAAGATTGTACTCATTTACAGAGCTGAATTGACTGGAACAAGTCGGGTAAAATGTCTTGTTTAAGGAAGTAGCACAATGGTCTGACCAGGACTCGAACTCGTGGCCTTTGTCTAACGAGCCTCTGTCAGACAAGCTAACATTCGGAATTGCGCAAAAGTTTTGCCTTTTACTGTTACCTGTACTCGACGCATCCGTTGAGAAAGGTACAATAGTAGCTGTTGCTATAGAATCCTTTTCTGGAAAAACTTTTTCATATTTTATTTTTTCTATCAGGGTGTTGACGACCCACTAGCGGTTGAGAAGAAGAAGCAACTCGAGGTGAGAAATGGTTTTGTTTCAGTGATCCAAGTTTTCACAGGTTTTATACAATCATAAAAAGTCAGAGAATTCTACAAAAAAGATAAAGTAAAGGAAAAGTCGTAGTAATTCAATTTGGTTGTTCAGCAAAAGTTTTCGTTATAATGAAACATTGGTGTCACCACTAACTACTTCCATCTTATGTTCTACTTGGTGGTTCGGGCTTTCAAGTTTTTTAATTACGCTCCAGGCATGGAAAAGTTGTTTGTAGTTGGTTATTAAAATGCCACGGAAGAGCAAGGGATATTCCGCGCTAGTGCATTTTGCACATTTCACTTCACGTAAAATGTCTGCGGCCTATTGATATTCTACTACAAATCTAATTATGCTTTCGTTCATACAGTCCCATTTTCAAGACGTGACGATCGCCATGGAATGCTATTTAGCTCCAGTTATAAACAAACTTCGATCAGTTCTTCAGTAAGTACGCCTTTTATGTCTCGGTTTGCAAGCTAGTTTTTGGTGATAAAATGTTGAGTGTCTCCGATCCCTCGATGTACCTAGACCATCCATTTCTCGTTGCCTGGCACCCTAAACACATTGAGTTTCGCCTCCTGAACATCGAACTCTCTTCTCATCACAACCCTATTGATAGTTGTTCCAACCTATTCACCGCCGCCTTGTTAGCCCAGTTGGAAAGGCGCCAGTCTGTCGTGCGGGAGGCCCGGGTTCGATTCCCGGTGCCGGACTTTCACTCAGGGTCTTAAAATAAGTAAAGAGAAGGTGCTGCCTTTGCTCTAACACCTGCAAACGGTTAGACCTTCGCGTCGTCTCGGATAAGGACGTTAAACCGTAGATCTCGGGTGGCAGACCTCGAAGGGGACCTCGAGTCCTATTGTCTGTTCTCCCGTGACTCCTTGAGTCAAAAATGTCAGAAAAAAAAATTGATACTTCTACCCGCTTGGTCTTAGTACCTACAAGCAACCGCTCTTCCTTGGTCTCAAATCCTCTTTGCGTCATTACCCTATTGGTATCCGTACCTCCAGAGTTTCCGTGCTTCCTGGATACCAGAACTTATCTGACTATTCTCAGAAGTAGGGGTGTTATGTTATTAATACCACATGATACAGATACCAGAAACGAAGGTATAGATGTCAGGAAGGAAGGTAAAGGAGATAGAAGGGCTTTAACAACATTTTTGACAAACATTTAAACTGAAAATATATGAATACATTATACACAAGTAAGGAAATGGTTTCTCAGATTAACTCGAAAGCTAAACAAGGTTGATAACCTTACTATATAAAGATACCATGAAAGAAGGTAGTGATACCAGGAAGATATAGACACCAGGAAGGAAGGCACAGATACCAGAACAAAAGGTGTAGGTACCTAAGTAATCTTTGACACCATTCGGCTTAAAACACATGCGTAGCACCAAAGAATGCTGATTGTCTTCTTTAGGTCTCCTGTGATGTCGGACACAGTGGTGCTGCTGGCAGATGAATGGTTACTGCGACTACCCCTTGAATCTTTGGATGTGCTCAGAGTTCCCCAAATTACCTCGCTATCCAGAGATTTCTCTTTGCAGATGCACTATTACCGATTACATCATGGAGATGGATCAGGTAAGCATATGGTACTATAGGAACAGATTGGATGAGTGGTAGACAGGTAGGCTGATAAACAGTAAGACAAATCTGGTGTATTAGTGTTCGTACAAGAGCTGCAAAAACATTGGAAGAGCAACTGTCACCGCTCTTACTACTAATTCTATTAAGATAACGTCAGTTACTGTGTACTTCTATTTTGACAAATCCTTATTCTACTAATTGGTATTCCCGATACTTCTATTAGTATTACGACTTTTATTACCACTAATACTTGCTATCATTATTATTTGTTGTTCCTTTTAACCATAATATCAAGAATAGTTTTGTTTTTTTTCGCTACTACAACCTCAGTTCCTTTTGATGACGACGTTGTTTTTATTGCTGTACAGAAACTGAGAGCAAAACAGATGCAAGAAAAGGTGGCAAGAAAGACTCCAAAGGAAAGTCTGAAAAGCCCTCAACCGGAAGAAAGAGCGAGAAAAAGGTAAGCATGACGTACAGCACGGGTGACTTTGAAGACGACGTTGGTGATGACGTAATAGAGACCTTAAGCACCAGAAATTTCTACACGACGGAAGTCTGTTACCGAGAGTATACTGGATCGAATATGACGTTTTTGACCGGTAATCAGAAGGTTGCGAATTCGATTCCCGTCCCCGACTCATGATTTTTGCAGAGCATACAAGTTGTGGAGCATTTTGCTTCTAGAGAATTTTTAGTTTACCTGTTAAAACCGAAATATATAATCCCAACTATGCTGTTTTGCTGCAGGGAATGAAGGAGCTCGGGGGAGGAATTGCCAAAGAAGGACTGATTGCAGATGTCAATGGTTTGCGCTGTATCCTTGTTTAAAACATTTTGCAGTTGTTAAATAATTTGTTTAGTTCTATTTTTTTCCTTACTCCGGGGTAGTTTGTAACCCTTACTGCCTAATCTTTAACGGCCTTATCCAAGATGCAAAGTTTTGACCATTTCCAGATTTTTTTCGATTGCTGCGACGTGCACCTTGTGGATATACCGAGACAATAGATTTATAAGCTACTTGTTCCACGTTATTCCGTGAGAAAGCACTGTATAACTTTTCTACCCTATAAAACGGCAACAAAGTTCAGCTGGCATGTTCTCGCATATATTTATTGGTGGCGGGAAAACAAAGTGAGACGGAAGACATTTTAGAGAATCTTTCCAGGAATGTCATTGGCCGTGTTATTTATTGCTTTTAATAAATTATGTTAGCTTCTTACCTACCGAAACAGTTCGTTTAAATTCGAAACACTAGAAGACACAAATTAAACCTCGCTACTGCCCTTTAGCAGTTTAAAGACAATGATGAGGGAAATAAGAGTAGTTACTGTTAGTTATTAGCGCTAATCAAAAAAGTTACTTGACGGAAATTACTCAGACATTGTGGATCCGTATAATGAATGTGGCGAAGCGGGTAAGAGAGTTTTGAAATGTTGAAAACGATTGTAGTAGTTATAATGATAATGCGGGAGAGAATGACGACGATGGCGATGATTATAATGATTATGGTAACGATAATGATGATGGTTATGATAGCAATGGTTATGAGGATAATGATGATGATAATGATGATGATGGCGATGATGACAATAATGAAGATGATGTTGATGATAATGATGATGGTAATTATTAAGATGATAATCATAATGATAGTGGTGTGAATGATAGGAGCAACAATTCCAACGGGGTTATCTACTTTACTGAAATACATTTTTAAAAGACTGCTGGTTTAAAAGAGGAGCTTTTAAAATTTAAAAGTGCTTACAGAGACATGGTGCACTTGTTTATATTTAATCAGGCTTTTCCCATAATAAATGCTTCTTTAAACCTTCTTTAAGGAATATGAGAGTTGTTGCGTTGTTGAATTTGTTATACTAGTCGGCTATTATGTAGAAACTTTATGACTAATATCAAAATAATGGCACCCACATCAACAAACCGATTTATCAAGAGTTGTTTTGTGCGGTTTCGCTTCCTAGGCGAGGACAGTCCTGCAACAGCTTTAACAGAACTCATGGCTAAATACAAGAACTTCACACAGAAATGGGAGGGACTAGTTGGCAGTAACCATTTGCCAAGGTAATAGATGTGACAAAACTGTTGGGGAGAAAACAATGGAAAGACAATAGCCACTCTCCTAGATTTATAGATATCATATAGGTTTCATCATCTCGTTGTAATTGAACACATTTGGGCTTGGCTATGTTAATGGGCTGACCTATGACATTCGACTGGGCTATGATATTGGGCTGACCTATGACATTCGACTGGGCTATGATATTGGGCTGACCAATGACATTGGGCTGACCTATGATATTGGGCTGACCTACAATATTGGGCTGACCTATGATATTGGGAAGAGCTATGATATTGAAGTAAGTGGGCTGTTATATTGGGCTTTTCTTTGATACTGGGCTATGTATTGGATTTGGCTGGGCTTTGATATTGATTGGCCTGTTTCTGTGTTTCACAGCTTGGGCGAATGGCAGCGACTTTTAGCAGAGTGTTCCCTGTTCATGTTCTACGGCACTGAGCGCTGTCTGGGCAGTTTCCCGCCAAGGCTTCTTTCACCAATCAATCTCTCGGGTGAGTAAAAACCGTGTGACTGTTCATTTTTACAAAACTGAATGTTTCGATTTTCCAGAGTTTTAATACTTTCGAAAATTGGGCTCGCAAAGAAAACGTTTTTAGAATGTTTCTAGTTTTGGAAGTTAGAAAACGTAACAAAAGAATTACAAAAGTACAGCTCCCGATTTTAGAACAATATAAATATTAGTATCGTGACTTCTCGTTAGGGCTTTTTTATACTTCTATGATTTTTTTTTTTTTGAAAACTCAGCGCTTGGGTGTAGGGAACAGGTTTGATATAACGTCGCAAACTCATCGTGTGCTCGCTTGGCTAACTGGCTATGAACTGTGACTCCAAAGTGTAAAGCCCCGGGTACTATCTCCGGCTTTGTCGAGGGTTGAACACTTGTGCGGCCTTCTTTCGCCACACCGTCCGTTGACGGGGACGTTAAGTCGCTGGTCGCAGCCATTAATCTTCACTGAAAAAGAGCCGGTTGTATTGTTATATTTCGTTCATTTTTGTGGTCACTCCCGTCTTATAAGACGGGGTGTACCACTATAATGTCGGGTCTGTAAGCAAGCAAGAGTGAGTGTAACACGACCCATAATGCGTTGCGGCAAATTCAATATGGCGGACGT
>JAOBAT010012349.1:0-10175 GCA_026413305.1 Hydrozoanthus tunicans | reverse complement strand
GACCAAATTTTCTGCAGGTTGTTCTCGTAGTCGCAAAAACTTAAAAACTGAGCTTTTTACGTTGTAATTTTGAAGACAACGGCGTGCAGGTGGCGCGCACGGTGCATTCCAACGTGCAGCTACTACTTTCACTATTGTTTTCTGCCGTCGTGGTCGGCGTTGTAGTCTTCGTTGCTTAAGCTCGCTAATAATAGGGTAAAAACATCCTACAAAGATAAAGACTGCAAAACAGCCTTTTCCTTCGTCAGGAAATTGAAAGTTCCAACACGTTCATAAACTGGTAGACTAGGGAGGGGAATGGATACGCGGACAGGGTCAAACAAAATATGGGAACGTTCCCCATTCCCTTTTATTCCTGTTTTCGCGTCTATTTCCTCTTCCCTGTCTCCCATTTGGTTAATGCCCCCTGGCGAAGAAAGAGACTGTTTTGCAGTCTAACAAAGACGTATCACAAATACTACATGAAAATTTTCTACAAACAACCTACTCTTACAATAGCACAAAGCAAGAATGCGAAACAAAGATGGAAAAAGAGAAAAACAGCTCAGGGGAATTGTTGATCTAATCCTACTTCAGCGAATGCAACGCACTCTCGGTAGCAGAATGTTGTTGTTTCATAAACAGTTTAGTGATGCTTAGCAAAGTCCCGAGAACAAAGTCTCAAATCAAATTAAATCCAAACCAAACTCCAAACTGACCCTGAAGTTAAGTTGGTTAGAGCGACGTGATTTGTTTCGCAAGTCGCGGGTTCGAATTTTTTCTCTTTCCTTTGAGTTGATTAACGGAGTCCTTAAATTGTTGATGCTGTAAATCAAAAAAACTTCGATTGCTTCCCTATTTCAGTGTTTCTAGTGACAAAGCCTCGCTCAAAGCTGTATACTATATGAAAACATAACACTTTTTAAATTCAATTAGAGTATTTTACTAAGAATAATACTGGCAACGTTTCTTGCATTTAAACATGTCAAACCTATCACCTGTGACATTTGCTGGAATGATTTCACGGTGTCACAAAACTTCACGTGAATCTCCTTGACCAGGCAGTCTAAACCTTCACCTCCTGCCCCACCAACCTGCGCTGCGCATGTCAGCAGCTCAAAATGTCTAGTGGTCTGCAACACAAATCACAAGGTGTAGGTACAGTCCGCTGTAACATGTGGAACATGGAGCACCCATCCACTGAAAATAAGCTCCAGGGCATTTAGGAACAAACTTTTAAAATTGACGACTCCTGTCTTGTCTAAGCTCATGAGTTATATTTGGCATTGATAAATTCTAACACTAAGTTACATTTTATTATTGTGACATTGCGTGCAGTACACATATTAGTTTATGATCATTGCTAGTTACAGAATATGTCATTGTCAGTGAGGGAATCTTCGTCTTAGAGCATTGTAACTGCAATGTCTCCGTATTATAGGCAACTCAAAAAACAGTACGAGACCGATTGTGAGCAGAGTAATTAAAAAACACAATTCCTTGCAAATTACTATCTTTTTTTAAAACGCAATTTTTGTCCCAGTACAAGCCCTCCCTGGTATCTACACGCTGGTTGGGAAGTTGCAAAGCAAGTACTAAAACAACAAGCACTGAAGTTGCTGACTGATTATTTTGGCTCAGAATTACATTGTTTTGAGAGATGGTTCAAAATGCTCAAGAATTTATAGAGTCGAAACATGAAAATTTTCTGCATTTCAACTTCAATTTCATTATGATTACAAGGCTGAAGCTCTGAAAACGACAAGGCGCTAGATGGGAGTGAAACGTTGGATAAAACAACAGGGTGCTGGATAAACCGACAAGGCGACAGGAAAGACGTCATGGCGCTGCACCCTTTTGTAATGGCCTAGCAAGATCACCGCTAAGCGTACCTGAACGAGTTCCAGAACGTCGTTACACCTCTCCATGAAGCTATTGAGAGAAGCAAATGCCACGTTGTTCCTCGCAGGCCAAGGAGAGTCTGTCCAAAGATCTGTTGTCTGTAGGTTGCTCATACTACCCCCAAGGTTATCTTTGCTGGAGAATATCTTTGTCGTACGTGGTGTAAGACTTTCATTGTATAGCTTGCTGTGCCACACTATTCCTCCACTGTCAACTCTACATACAGACAGCATATCATAAAAGAAATAAGTATTATTGGCACGTTTAACTGAGGAGATGAAGCGTGCTTGGGGAACTAAATAACGACAAAGTTAAAGGCTGTTTTAACGGTCGTGGTACCAAACTTCTAATTAACAAAATGACAGGTCATGCGCTTGAAACTAACTTTCCTTCAAGCGTTATGACATTCTAACTTTATGTGAATTAAGGGGTAAGTTAAGGGTAAGTGTTAAGAGCAATGCTGATTTGGACTCCAACTTTAGTTTAAGATAGATACAACGTACACATCATCAACTATAGCTTCATCAAACGTTGAGCAATCAAGATGTAATGGTTAAGACAATTTATTTGCACTCAGAAATAAAAAAACAACAAGTGTTGCACATAAAGATTGTTGCAAGCAACCTGTAAAACACAATCAAAGGTAATCGATCGAGACAAAAAGACAATCTAGATAAGCTTAAGTCAGGAGCACAAAATATAAATAATGTTGATATTTCTACACCATATATAAAGCGATGTATTATTATTGTTATTAAAGATATTTTATTTTTAAACAAAACTACTTACTTTGTTCCTGCCAACTCCAAGAGTTTTTGTTGGTTCAGGTAATCTGCAGAGTCCTTCTTATCAAGGTAACAGCCCCTGAATGCAGCACACACGCGCAGGGCATCCTTGAGGCTGCTGTAAGACTGAATGGGTACATTAACGTGTTATGCAACAATATACATATACCGTAAATGATCTAATAAATGCCCGTGGCGTCTATCAAATTTCGGGGGTCGCAATTGGGCCTTAAATAGATACGAGATCTTTATTAGAGGGAGGCAGTTTTACAATTCACTAAAACTGCAAGGAAGTTACTGAGTAACTGAGCAGAGGAATTAACAATCGCTATCTCGAAGAAGTTCAAGATGCAATTTGCAAACCACTGCTAACCAAGCAAATTTACTCTATGGAACGATTCGTTGGTTTTGGGGGCGATTCTCTTGCCCTTGGGAGCGTCTATAAGCACAAGCATTTATTAAAGGGGCGTAAAATAAAGCTTCACACTTTAGGGGAGGCGTTCGGTTGTATACGAGGCGTTTATTTTAGGGTGGGCGTTTCTTAGGTCGTTTACGGTCTTGCTATACGGACCTAGCGTAGAGAGGTTCATACCACACAAGCCGTGTATGAGATTTTCCACTTACAACGAGGGAGTGAGACTAACAAGTTGGGGTTCTTTTTAAAATTAAGATACAATTTAAAAAAAGAAAGCGATATCTAATGCACCAAACAAAAAAGAACAATTTTAATGCCTATAGTCCTAACAAGATGAACCTGCACTCTCAGCAGCCAATCAGAATCTGAGCTCGCCATTACCAGACAAAAACTGGTGGCATGACCCTTAATACTGTTGAGATTCTCTACCTGCTGATCTCAAGTGTCTGTAACTCTCTAGCTCAGTGGTTAACAACGTCCAGCTAGTATACGGAAGGTCGTGGGTTCTGTTCCATTCCATTCTCTTTTTTCTGTAGGTTCCATTCCATTCCATTCTCCTTTTCAGAGATTTTCTCAGAGTTTTTGTCTCTGCACTAAAACCTCTGTTTTATATATGTTACCAAAACCGATTATAATTACTGAAAGCATACTAACCTCGATAAGGTTGTCCAAAACATTCTCTTGCACCAGTAGTCTAGCTCTAGCTACAACTTCATTGGACAGCATAGTAAGAAGCCTTAAGAAGTGTCTCGAGTCATGGTAGTACCTGCAAATGGACACCCAGCTAGTTAAAAACCCTTAAAGTCCCTACCAAGCTTATCTTTTTAAGTTGCAGATGAAAAGTAGAACCCTTTAATAATAGTAAATAAAACCGTTTCTGGCCGTTCCTGTTACAATTTTTGAAGCGTGCAATGATGATGTAGCAGAAGGTATATGACGTAGCCGAAGGCATGAAGCAGAGACAATCTTTTTTATCTTAAAAAGTTCAATTCTGGCTACTATAGTCACATTGCTATAACTTTAATCAATGAGTTATTCCCTTCAAAATGTCTGAAATAAAAATTTTATGACATTTTTAAACAGAAATGAACTTTTTAAACAAAAACCACATATCTCACTGCTGCTACCTCACAGGTTACCATTCCGCGGCCTGCTCGGTCAAAATTTACATTCCAATCTTTTTTGATTAAAAAGCATACTTAGATGTTTTAATCTAAAAAGGAAAAAATTAAGCTTGATAGGTACTTTAACCACATTGTTTTGAAATGTGAATAAAGTATTATTATTATTGTTATTATTTTTATTTTTATTATTACGTTTAAGCAGTCACCTATTACAACGGTCTAAAATCTTGGTTAACTAGCTCAGTTGGTAAGACACCAGTCATGCAAGAGGCACGAGTTCGATTCCCAGTGCCGGACCTTCACTAAGTACATAAATTAACTGAGCTGGTGCTGGATTTGCTCTAAACCTGCAAACTGCTAGTCTTTGCATCTTCTTGGAGAAGGAGGTTAAAAAAGATACAGAAGGTCCCAAGTAGCATACCTCGAGTCATTAGGGAGGTTAAGCATCGCGTTGCGAGAGACGCGAACGTGAAATGTGATCACGTCAGCAAGATTTTCCCGCGTCTGCCGTTTGACGTTTGCCGTACGTACGCTAAGGTAAGGGTTTTCCCGTTTTATATATAGGTGAGACTTTTCGATCTTTTTTCAAGCATAAAAATAGACTTTAAGTCGTAGAAAAGGTAAAGGAAAGTTATGTTTAATGTTCAGTTAACTAAATTGAAGAAAGAACACAAGAAATTGTTCAGATATTGCCAGTTGGCAATTATTATCAACAGGAATCAAACAATTGTTAATTGTGACAGACAAACAGTAAAACACCTTCTTTGCTAATATGTACTTTCAGAATAAAATTTTAAATGTTTTTAATTTACTTGAAACTAGTTTCCAGAGAATTCGAGACGCTCGCGTTTTTTTTGCTTGAAGCTCACGTCAACGTAAAGCTAAATCAAGAAAATGAGAAAAATATACGGCAAACGGCAGTAGCCGTCTCACGTAAACGCGGTCCTAAATCTCGCTATTTTGCATGTTTTCCCGTGACTCCTCGAGGCAAAACGTCATAAAACAAAAACAAAAAAGACCAAGAAAAACGGTAGAGATTGTCTAATGCGTAGAATTACTAGGCTGACAGTTACTACGCCTAAAGTATTACCTTGAATACACCCAAACAAGGAAAAGGGTGTGGATTAGTGGGGGAAACACGGCAACCATCTCTGATGGTTTTGTTGCATAATGAAGCTGCTCGCACCATGGTAACAGAGTGCTGAGGAACTGCAAGTTGGTGTTGGTCTCAGCTTCAGCCTGTGTAGAACAAAAGAAGTGATAAGAAGGATCTTTAAATACAATTCAGCAATTAAGTTCAGTAATTAAGCAATCAAGTATTTTAGTTTTACTCATCTGTTGGGATCACAGATTACGCAAAACAAATGGTCACAAGACATAGTATCAAGGGGAAAACACTTAAATGTCGCGAAAATGCATTTTGTGGTGTCTGAGAAAACAAGTCCAGCCAACAACTGCTTATGCAGTGACAGAAAGGTTTTAAACACTATGTATCTTACAAAACAGGTTTCATCTCTCAAGACCTGAACTTTATGGTGTCAAAGAAAACAAGTTCCATCCTGAAACTGCACCAAATGATGTCAAACCAAACACACCCATTCTAAAAATCTAAAATTTGTGGATACCACCCAAAAATTGCCCTTCCATGGTTAAGATGAAACAAGTTGCATTCAATCATACTTTGATGGTGTCAAAGAAATCAGTTTTCAAAAAAAAACACCAAAACAGGTTGTTGAATGAAAAACAGGTTCCAACAAAATAAAACACTTACCTTAGGGTACCTTTCCTTAAATTTGACTTACAAAGTATCAGAGGAAACTAATTCGATCCCAATACCATTTACATCGTAAATATCACCAAAAACTTAATTTATATGTTGAATTACACAAGTTTCAACCCCGAAACCACTTACTTTTGGATAACATCCCGTAAACTTTATTTAACTGAATTTACGGAGGTTCTTACCCAAAAACAACTTACCTTTTAGATACCATCCCATAAACTTCGCTTACAAGGTATCAGAGAAAACCAATGCCATCCCAAAATAACATTTACCTTCCCAAATACAATTTACATTTTAGATATCATCCAGAAAATGAATTTACAGAGGTTCCCACCCAAAACCACTTACCTTTTGGATACCATCCCACAAACATCACTTACAAAGTACAAGAAGAAACAAAATCCTTCCCAAATATGATTTAAGTTTTAATATCATCCAAAAACTGAATTTACAGAGGTTCCGAACCAAAAACCACTTACCTTTTAGATACCATCCTGAAAACTTCATTTACAAGGTATCTGAGGAAAACAGTTTCATCCTAAATACCACTTACCATTTGAACACCAGCCCATAAAAATCACTTACAAAGTACCAGAGGAAACCATTTTCTTCCCAAATACAATTTACATTTTACAAGTTGAGAAAACAGAGAGACGAGTTTCTACAGAAACAAGTTTTCACAGAAACTTGTCTCTCTGTTCTCTCAACTTGTATAGTTAGCTCTACACTTTTTATATGTATTAAGCACTTTTTAGTGGCATTAGCCCTTTCACCACATGACTACAATTTACATTTTAAATATAATCCAGAAACTGAGTTTACGGAGGTTCTGACCCAAAAACAACTTACAAATACAACCTACCTTTTGGATATCATCCCACAAACTGCACTTAGGTGGTGTCAGGGGAAACAATAAAAGGTACAAGAAGATATCAGAACTAGGTAAAAGAATATTATGTTATCACAGAATGAATTCTTACCTTTGCAATTTCTCTCTTAACTAGATTAAATGAGCTTGCATATGTACTGTGAGCATCCTCCAGGTTCATCAAAATGTTCAGTGCTACATGCGAGTACAGCTGTTCATTTATGGAGTGTATGCTTATCAACCTTTCAGACCACATCTGGAAATTAAACAAGTTCTATCATATACACATGCACTAAGGGTCCAACTTTATCTTAACTTGAATGTCACTGGCCGAGAGAGAATCACAAGAAAGTCATAAAAATTGTCTGCTTCCTGTGCTTCCTACATGGGCAGTGGAAGTGAAAAACTATTGAGGGGAGGGGGGGGGGGCACAGTGGAAATTTTAATAGTTTGTATAAAATCTGAAATCACTATTTAATGGATACTGTTGTTAGCAAGAAAAAAAAACAAATTATTGGGGGGAAGTGCCCCTGTGCCCCCCTCCCCCATCTCTCTGGTTCTGCCTTCTATGTCCTAACAACACAGACTTGCTCTCTGGTAACAATACTGGAATAGCTTCAACTCAATTCAACCTCAATGGATGTCCTTACAGCAGAGAAATTAATTATGAAAGAAATTTGAAATTTCAAAAATGATTTCAGTGATGCCTGGCAAAATTTGCTCTATTATAATACTATATAATGAAGATCGTTGAACAAGAGAATGCTTTGAGTCTGATATCAAAGTTTCTTCTATGTAAAGCCATGAACTCATGCTAATTTTCAACTCTGGAAGTTGTTTGGTCATACTCTTTGACATGTTGATCAAAAACTTGAGGCCATTAGATAAAATTCTCCCGCTAATGCTCAGCTAAGACAGTCTTATGAAGCATGCATAATTCCATATGGCTCATGAGTAACCCACCAGCAGTCAAGTCATTAATGTGAAGTCTTTGGCCTTCACTGCAAACAGCTAAACTGTTAGACCTAATGAGTTCGAAACGCCTGCAGTCCTAACGACCAAATGGTTTGCTTGTTGTTATATTCATTTTCAAGCAAGATTACATATGTATATAGATAAAAAATGTAGATTACCTGTATTTCATCCAGTGGACCAGGTTTTGATCCAAATCTTCTGGCAATCTCTGAATCTGGCTCAAATTTCAATGTTATCTAGACAAAATAAAATGGAATTAACACAATCATATGTTGACTGAATGAAAGAGTAAACATTGTTTTCAATGAACAGTAATTAGGTGCAGGCTATAGTAGAAATACTCAGACATTAAGTAATTATTATAGAGTTTCCACTGGTCTCATGATTGTTGGAGTATATAGGCTCCTGTATTATCACTTTGCCTCTGGCAAATAACTGTTATAATTAGTTTTAAAAATAAATCTATCATTACCTTAATCTGCTTAATCCAATTCACTACTGCAGTCTCAAGAACATGAATGACAGCTGGGCGTCTATTGCTATAAGCTGCAGCCTCTGACAAGACTTCTATTGATGGCAGAGGGAGTATTACTTGATCCTGTAATGCAAAGCAAACACAAATAATTTAATATGACTGTTTGTATGACTCACAGTGACTCCCTCTGGACAGAACACTAATCCATTGCAGGTTAGCCCACAGCACAGGCTGATAGTCATTAACACAGCTGAGTTGACCTGAAGAAGTTGGGTATACTTAAAGTGTCTTACAAAAGGACATAACATAGTGGTCTGACGCAGGCTCAAATTCACAACCAAAGAATTACGTGCCAAACATGCTTACTGCTCAGCCGCTGTACTGCCTGGAAATAGTAGCAAGACCAATTTCTTTGATTTTTCTTAAAGTAATTGGTAAATTTTTGGAGAAAAGTACACCATGTACCAGCTTACCTTCACTGATCCGTCTGTTACTTGTAATTGTGCAACAAGTCTGTGTAACAGATCCATCAGTTTGTCAGCACTCACACCACCACCCATCTCAATACTCAGCAATGGCAAGTACACCTCCTTAGCTAATGCACTTATATGTTCTAAAGGCTTATGCGAGCAATCACAGAATGCCACTTCATCAGCAACATTATCTCGGGTCACTTTTCCAGTCCCTGTGACTTTCAAGAAATACATTGCTTTCTCACGAATTGTTTTTGGAGGGGAGAGGGATGCTTCAAGTGCTGGGCCCCCTGTTGCAGCATGACTTTGGCTTGAGAAGACGTACAACTGCTGCACTTCCTCATTGTTGCAAAATTCGAACATGGCAGACCTGAGAACAAATATTGAGTCGAAACTGATTAGTCTTGCATTGGGCTGCTTTAAAACTATATTTATCACAAAAGACCATTATCTCATAAGGGATTGTGTTTCAGGTTGGATGCCACACACAATGTCTGGCTCTGGTTGTTTGACATGTAACACCCAGTACACAGTTCACACTCAATTTTATTAAATTATGGAAATGCCTATTGCGATAACGCAGACACTGATAATCACTAATAGCCTTTGGGTCCAATGAAGATGATTTATAGGGAGCAGCTCTCTAGAGATATGGGATTCATCTGACTGGAGGTAGTTTGGAAGAAACTACAACTCAAACTCATATTAATGATTACAATTGCCAATAACTTGAACACTTTGTGTTCTTTTTGGGACCGTGTATGTTTTAGCCCATCTAGAGGCCTTCCCCATTACCTATTTCTGGCCTAAGGAACACAGAAAATGCATTTTAAGAACCCAGTTTTTTAAATTTCCCAGCTGGGAGCATGCCCCAGAACCCCACTAGGAGTTTGTGCATCTGCCAGCTGAAAAACTGAATCCAATATAAATTATGTATTCCAAATGCTACTGAAAACTCTGTCTCATAAAATGGCAGCAATTTAAATATTCTTTTGTTAACATTCAATCTTGATTGGTTTAACTCACTTGATTAACATTTCCACAAATTTTTTGATGACCTGCTATAAAATCAGAATTTCTTCTTAGGCTCCTTAAATTTAAAGTGCAAATTTGAAGTGAAAAATTTTATTACTTCAGCAGATAGACCTTGCCAAATGAGGAATAATGGTGAAAATAATTTTGCCAAAATCATTCCTGGTTCTCGAGATATCAACATTTAAAAATTGCACCATCACAAGTGGTTCGGACAAATTTGCATTTTTCTAAAATCTGCTGCCAACCTGTAAAATTTGGGTGGGTTTGAGCTAGACTTGCACTGATGATCCATCTGCCTCGGATACATCAATAATCCAACTTTAGCTAAAATACACCCAAATGTTACGAAATGGCAGCAGAT
>JAOBAT010012348.1:10910-32425 GCA_026413305.1 Hydrozoanthus tunicans | reverse complement strand
TATTAAACTGTCCATATTCTTAGGTTGCCGATCCTCCCTTGGTATTGAAAGAAGGAGGGTATTAAACTTTCCATATTCTTAGGTTGCCGATCCTCCCTTCGTATTGAAAGAAGGAGAGTGTTAAACTGTGGCATGTTCTTAGGTTGCCGATCCTCCTTTGGTATTGAAAGAAGGAGGGTATTAAACTGTCCATATTCTTAGGTTGCCGATCCTCCCTTGGTATTGAAAGAAGGGGGGTATTAAACTGTTGCATGTTCTTAGGTTACCGATCCTCCCTTTTTTATTGAAAGAAGGAGAGTGTTAAACTGTGGCATGTTCTTAGGTTGCCGATCCTCCCTTGGCATTGAAAGAAGGAGAGTGTTAAACTGTTGCATGTTCTTAGGTTGCCGATCCTCCCTTGGTATTGAAAGAAGGAGGGTATTAAACTGTTGCTGGTTTTTTGGTTGCCGATCCTCCCTTGGTATTGAAAGAAGGAGAGTGTTAAACTGTGGCATGTTCTAGGTTGCCGATCCTCCCTTGGTTTTGAAAGAAGGAGGGTATTAAACTGTCCATATTCTTAGGTTACCGATCTTCCCTTGGTATTGAAAGAAGGAAGGTATTAAACTGTCCATATTTTTAGGTTACCGATCCTCCCTTGGTGTTGAAAAAGGGAGAGTATTAAACTGTTGCATGTTCTTAGGTTGCCGATCCTCCCTTGGTATTGAAATAGGCAGAGTGTTAAAACCTCAGCTAACAGCGACCTCGGGCATCGCTTCTTACGGAAGACTATATCACCCGGGTTCAGCTTGGTGTCCTCGCTCGACTAACGGAGAGTACCTACAGGTTGACCTCAAGAGACCAGTAACAATAGCCGGTGTATCTATACAGGGTCACCCAACCCGCCAGAAGTGGACAAGTAGTTTTTTCTTAGCCTATTCCCTTGACGACAACAAATGGTTTGCTTACAAAGGTGGTGGACCCTCCGCGAAGGTGCAAGCAAATTACCTTAAATAAACTCTCTCGTTATAATGTTATACCGAAAATATATCGTTTACTGAAATGTCATGTAGAAAAAACAACACTCAATATGTTATTCAGTTTCAGTATGTACAAAAGCAACTGAATATCTCTATATGTTCATCTTCAAAACATTGTCACTTTTAGCATAACTTCTTTTCAATCATTCAATCAATCATTTATTGGGACAAACCATCGTGGAGTTTTACAAAATGTACCTATATATATACATAATCGCAACTAAGTAGATATATACTGCAAAGAAGTTATAGTTATTCAACAATATCCAGTCTCTCCAAGATGGAAGGCAGCTCAAAAGAAGCCTGGGGCTTGTATTTTGAGTCATCCTTTTTAAGCTTAAATTAAATAACACTTTGTTAAATCGAGTACCGCTGGTAACCTATGGATAATAATGTTTATTGTTAATCTTATAGAATAATATGACTATGCATACATATAACGATATTTTATCTAATTACTTTTGTTAATTAACTTATAGTTCAATCATACATGTGTTGCAGGCAAGCAACTAATCAAGTATTTTTTAAGTTTTGCCTTAAAAGGTGAAAAGGTAACCTTTGTTTTAATGTCACAGGGTAAAGATTCCATACTTTAGATCCCTGACTTGTCACAAAGAATGTTTTGATTTTAGTTCTACAAAATTTAGATCTGAAATCTTTAGAGTGCCTCGTTGGATATGAGTGAGTTTGATAATTTTTCGAAAACAAGTTTAAGAAATTGTCTGGATTTAATCTATTCTCAATAGAGTACATAAAAAGGCCTATTTGGAGAGTATAAATATCATCTAACATTAACATGCTGTGCTGATGGAATAGACGTAGTGTGTGAGCATCATACTTTGATTTAGTGATAATCCTAACAATTCGTTTTTCTAATCTTCTCAATTTGCATAAATTGGTTTTATATGTGCATCCCCAAACGATATTGCCATAGTAAAGATAAGGATAAACTAATGAATAATATAACATGAACAATGATTTGGGGGAAAGATAATAACATGATTTTGAAATTATTCCTATTGACTTGGAAATTTTACTAGCTATACACTTATGTGGTCTTTCCAACAAAGGCTATCATCAACAATAACATCAAGAAATTTTGTACTTTCTTTCCGTTCAATTATTGTATTTTTAATCTTAATTTCAAATGTATTAAAATCTATTTTTTTCTGACGAGCCTTAAATATAATACAGTTTGTTTTCTTTATTGGTCTTTCTGTTTCTGATTGGCATTTAGTCAATTTGCAACTTTTTCAAGCTGAATGTTCAGAATGTAGTTTAAAGAGCCACTATCTTTCCCAGAATAAAATATGTTGGTATCATCTGCAAATAGGGTGAATTTAAGAATTTCTGATGACTTACATATGTCATTAATATATAAAATAAACAGAAGAGGTCCTAAAATGCTGCCTTGTGGAATACCACATGTTATTGGCAAGTAGTCAGGTGCAGTGTTAATATACATAACAAACTGTTTTCGGTTATTTAAATAACTAGTTATCCAATTAAGTGACTGTCCTCTAATGCCATGATGCTCTAGTTTAGTAAAAGTATTCTGTGGTTAACAGTTTCAAAAGCTTTTGATAGATCTAGAAAATTTTCTGTAGAGAGTTCCTTGTTGCCCCCATATTAGTGTCTAATCTATGTTTTACTTTAGAAAATAACTCAAATAATACGCACATTCTGATTGGCCAAAAAGACATTTTACATGAGAGTATGTCAACACTGATTTCGCCCAATCTACTCATGGAGATCTCCGGGCGTTTTATTTAGCTCAAATCTCTTAGCAGTAACAGTCAACAAAATAGATCGTAGAGCATTTTCTCTCACTTGCAGTATCTACGATCAGCTGGTGGTTACTGGAGGGAAAAAACAATCTGGTTCAATTATCCTATGGCTGCTCGATATGTTCGAATCCATCCGGTGGGGGTCATTGGTTTGGACCCCGATCCCTGTCTGAGATTTGATCTCTACGGATGCACTCACGGTATGTTGTGTTGAGGGGGCTTTAATTACTTCTTCGCTAGAGTCTTCTGCGACCTTGTTGTTGAAACACTCTGGTAGAGATTAAAGAAGCCACTTCCAGTCACTTTAATAGAACTCTCCACTGTATAGCATTCTTAGTCTCAAATAACGACTTTTGTCAAGTTTGGGTCTTTTGCAGCAGCTTAGTTTTGATCATCCTGTGCACAAAACTACCGACAAGCAATTTAGTTTGATCGTTTCTACGGTTTGAATTTCCCGCGCTCCACCATTCGAAACGTGACGTGTTTTGCTTCTAGTGCCAATCACCACGCTCGATGACAACAGTAGTAACGAACGAGAGGGGGTCTGGCACTGCTGCCAAAACACGCCACGTTTCAAAATGGCGGCGCGCAGGAATTTTAAACCATAGAAATGATCGCGTTAGATTTATGTACAAAATTATTAAATTTGAGCTACTTTTGACTGATACGGACACAGACTTAATAAATGTTTTATCTTAGACCAAGAAATGTTCACAGCGGAGGGTCATTTTAAATGATGCACTAGTTTTCCTGGCGACTGTGCCGAGGGCTGTGTCAGCAGTTACCAGCTCGGTCCCACAGGAGCTAGCTTTGTGCCGCCTTTCTGTCGTCTCTGAACCTTGTTTTACGGCCAAAACGAATCAGCTGGCATAGTTTTTGTGTCTAGAGCTTGGAGAACACTATTATAGTTTTAGTTTACTCGCTTGGCTGCACACTTCTGTTCGTGTTCTTCTTCATGTTCTCTCCGTCTGTCTCTAGGGCTAGCTAGCTCTTGTTTTATTTCTCAAAATCAACGCTTTATATAATCTTGTAATCAGGTATCCATCAGATACAGAGTTATTTACACTACTAACTAAGGTGATGTTTCTTTACAATTATACAGCAGTAGTTTATTTTTTAATCCTTAAACAGTCTAGTCTTTAAGTCGAAACATATACGGTCAAGGGAGACTATAGCATGTATCAAATTCAATAGATATATGTATTGAATATGTGCGAATTACAGAAACTACGCTAAGCGGCAATTATAGTGTCAAGCACTCTAGCTTTCTTTCCCCTAAAAGTTTTGAGTATAATTCCTTATCGAGTAATTTTTTCAAGGCTAAATGTAGGTTGTCTTGTCAGGAAACTAATGAAAAACAACCAAATTCGAATAACAACTTGTCAGAATTATATTAAAACAGTCGTTTGAATTACTTAATCTATCTTTACATAATGCTTCCTTTAGTTTTAGATATTTCCTTTCGTATTGTGTCTGTAATTGAATCATTCTTTATTTATTCACTGCTAAAATATTTTTAGCTGTCAAGGCGAGTCTAACTAATATGTTTTTGTGGAGATTCTTTGTGTAACCCAACAAAAACAAGGACAACCCATATTCTGAAAATTCAGTAGCCGTCAACTGTTATATCGTAACAATATTGCAGAGTTCATATCTGAGATGTGTTCAATTTCTAACTGTGACTAAAAAGGTTTTTGCATTAAGTTTTTTTTTCTGAAAGTAAAACAAATCTATTTTCTCTCAATCTGGAATTCTAAACAAAATGTTTTCGTTGAAGCATGTATGAGGTTGTTACCATGTTGTAAGCATAGGAATGATTAATAGAGTGCTTGGCAACAGAAGTGTGAATATAAAATCTTAAGCGGAGATTAATGCTCGGAAGAAACTCTTTCGACATCGGATAGACAAGCTAAACAAAAGCACAATCAACAAATGAATGCTGTCAATAATCACTCTTTGTTCTTTGTATGATCAGTAAACACTCCTAGAATGACTTTCAAGAGCAGCGCGCGTGTATCAGGCATCGGAGACAACTTGAAAATGAGTGTTACTCAGGAATGTCACGTAAGGGGACAACCTTTCCCGGACTTAACGTGGACAAACAGATCAACTGATATAACAAGTCTTGCGAGGACTGAAATTCGTCCAGATGGTTCAAGAAAGTCAAGAATTACAACAGAAGAAACTCTCTCTCGGTTCGTATTTACTCGCAACTGTACAAAGCAGTCCAAGTCCTCTAGAGTTGTCGCGTGTTCTTGGAAGAGCTACAAGTGTATTGCTTCCTACTCTGACGTACACGGAGGGGGAAGAAGTGTGAAGCAGGCTCCTCTTAGTGTTTATCTAAGTAAGTATAATGTTTGTTCTGAGCTCTCTATTAACCACATTAACTTTATGAGTTCAACGAGCTGCCTTTTTTGCAATCAGTAGAATTAGAGAAAACATTACACTGCGATTACCGTGTAGTCAAGGGCAAAATTTCTGTGTTTCATAAAGGATCTGTTTTGCCTTTGCTGTTTAATTTTATCGTTGTAACGCCTGACAAGACCTAAAAATGGCTTTAACTGCGGTGTATACAACCAATTTTAATAGTTTAGAACCTATTGGCAATAAATCAACACACAAGCGCTTCATGTTATGTGTTAGTATATCAGCGTTAGTATAAGTTAATTGTAAGGACGGGGGGGTATTTTAAGTTTTTGCACGTTGTTGTATCATTAGGCAATAAAGAAAAACATCTTACAGTAGATGCTTTGTTGTTTTGAAAGCTTTAACAACTCGTTAATATTTGCGACTCAATTTAAATTTAACGGACCTAATACTTCTCGTGTACAATTCCTACAGCTCTAATGGGTTAATGTGAAAAAGCGGTTAAGGTGGGGCATTTGTATAGCGCCATTTCAATTTGGTTTATTCAAGGCGCTTTACAGTGCTCAGTTATCCCCAACAAACCTGAAGCGTATTTTTATCAAAGCGCGGTCCATGTTTGCTGGTACTCAAAGTGATAGAAAGCTGAAATTATTTTAGGGGGAAAGAAGGTTATGATCACCCATTCCACTCTCAACCAGGCCGGGGATCGAACTTGGAACCTCAGGGTTGGAAGCAGAGATCCTACGCCTGGGTAAACTCCTTCGTTATCTATAGACATGCAACCAAAAATTGAAACTGTTCATTGAAAGTATTTTCTTTTATCACCAGATGTTCCCGCCGCTGCGACAAACCTGCATATCTCGGAGGTGAAAGCTAGATCTGTCGTTCTTTCATGGACCACGCCCGATCCTGGACATGCGCCGATCGCTTTTTATAGGTTTCGCTGTTCAGGATTGTTGAATACTAAGTTTATGACAATAGACAAAAGTTCGACCAGCTATGAAGTGTCGGGTCTTGAACCGTTCTCAAAACACAGCCTGACCTTCGTTCTCAAGGCTGTTAGCGTTGTGGGAGAAGGAGTTGATGCAAGACGTATTTTCACATTTACAACAAAAGAAGCAGGTAATGATACTTAACGAGACTAGTTAATTCAATTTCAATTATCTTTTTAAAGCAAACTAGTGCCCGGGAAGTGTTTATCAAAACGATAACGATCCAAGTACAGCTAATATTTGTACCAAGAGCGCGCGTTGGAAATGAGATGACAAATAGGCCCGAGGCGCTAGGGCCGGGTTGGCTGGCTATACTGATCACCTCATATTCAATAAGCGCGGATGGAAAAATTGTTTTATCAAATTTCTTGACACTTCAAAACCTATCGATGTCTGAATTTATTCAGAACCATATTTGAAGAAGAAGAAGAAGGGGAACAAGATATTATGATAAGAGCGGGAAGACGTGTGGTTTGATCGATCGTTGGCTGATAGAATAAACACAAGAGAGTTGATGGAAAGATTAGCTAAGGACTGGAGGATACAATTGCTAGGCAAGGGAGTTTGAGACGGTTTGGTTAAGTTTTGAGAAAGGGTGATGACAAGTGTGTGAAACAGGCATGGAATTTTAATTTAAAGTTGAAGGTAGAAGAGGAAGAGCGAAGATAAACTCGAAAAAAATTGAGCACTGAGACGCAAAATCTGTGTTTTGTGGAAATTTGCACCAGGTCATTGAAGGAGAGTCAGTAAGGGAAAAACTCCTGACTTAAATAGAATGATGATGATGATGATGATGATGATGATGATATTTCTCCTTCGCAAGTTACAGAGTCAGTTTCCAGATATAGTCGATTCGGTATTTGAGCTGACAATCGACATTGGGTGAGCCAATTGCAACGTTAGAAGCGCAATGTTTGATGTTGAAAATTTAATAATAACTGATACCTAAATGTATTGTGAGTTGCGGCCCCTAGATTTTCTTCCCGTTTGGCGCTTGGGCCAAAAGAATAAAAAATAAATACATTGTTAAAAAGATACTTCAACAACAACTGAGCAGTTTAACCCTGTACGATGGAAAAACTGGAACTTACCTTTTTGGCTTTCATTGTTCGTCTCTAACGCGCTTTATATCTGCGTTTCTATTCAGCGCCAGATGCGCCGCGTGCCATGACTGTGAGAGTCAGCCCCATCGCACCCGTCGTGATGATTACGTGGTTGAGCCCTAAAGTTTCAAACGGTGTTATCAGGGAATACACTTTATACTATCGCTATCTCCTTGACGGTAATGTAACCATGGTAACCACTATGGATGCAAACGCCAGTTCCAAGAGTTTGAACGTTATTGGTGGATATAGATACGAGTTCAGTCTTAGTGCAACGACTGTGGAGGAAAGTCCGAAACTGACTCAATGGAAAAATATACCGGAGTACAGTAAGTTTGTGTCAAAACTCTGCAAATTTGTTGATTTTCATTATTTAAGTTTTTCAGCACGGAATGAACACTGTAAAACACTTTTCTTATTAAAGTTTAAGGACAAAGTTTGTCTTCTTCAGAAAATAAAACTTCCCTTACAAGAATCGAAATCGTGACCATCTGCAGATTACCGGTCAGACGCTTTCCTGTGTCATTTGTGTTTTTTTTGCCCGTTTCCTAACAAAATTTCTTATCTCTGTCAATCTCTTGCTTTTAAAACAACCATTTTACCTCGCTTTGTTTAACAGAGCCCGAAGCTTCGCCAACGAACTTGCAGTTTAAACACATAAATGTCTCTACACTCGACTGTTCCTGGACTCCCCCTCTACGGGCAAAGACCCACGGGAGGCTTGTTAGGTACGACGTGAAATACAACTGGAAAAGTTCAGGAAGAATAGCACGGTCCCTGCAGGAAACTGTTATCAACACAACCATGCCACACGCCATTCTCTCTGGTCTGGCATTGTGCGGTGTGTACGAGGTTTTTATTAGAGCCTGGACAATCAAAGGACCAGGACCGTACAGTACGCCTGTGTCGGTTGAAAACGGTGGGTCCTTGTTAAGAATATACACCATGTAAAGTGTACTTATCTAACTTTTGTTCTCAGAGATGGATGGGGCAGGGATTTGAGGAGTGTGTAGAGGGGTGGGTACTTCGAGTCTTCAGTCTGTGCTTTTTAACTTCTTTTCAATCTCTTATTTATTTAGTCTTACACCAGTACGTGCGTTATTCATTAGCAAAGGATATTTTGATATATAGGTTACTTTAAAAGTCATATATTAAGAAAAAAGCCTATGAAATGAAAAATTTTAATACCTCAATAGATAAACCGTGCTAAATAAAGAATATAGCGGTGAAAACTTTCATCTAAATCCGTTATGCTCTTTTGGCAGGCGAATTTACATTTTTTAAGTTCCAATCCGTAATCTTTGATGCAATTGAGACACACCATAAGCTCAAGTTTAACTTAACTCTATTCAGACTGGGCTTTTAATTTTGGCCTCCCCCTTCCAATGACGCAATAAAACTTTTATTTCACAAGTATTTGAACAGTGCAGTCAAGTCTTAACACGATTTTGAGGAGAAATAGACACCGGTTTAGTGTTGAGCTTTAGTCTTTACTGAATCAAGTGAATGGGCAAGCAACTAAACATAACATAGTTTATCAACTGTTTAAACGCAATTCTTTACGTACTTAGCCGCCATACCTCCTAGTAACATAACGGCGAAAGAAGTTCGTAAAGGTTGGATTGTTGTTACGTGGAACGAACCAACCGAGTTAGGACTATCGATAAAGGGTTACAAGGTAAGGCAATGGCAAGTCAAGTCAAATTTTATTTACACCATAAATATAAAAGAGTTATATATGTGTACACAATAACTATATACAGTTTAAAGAGATTCGGGTGCTTCCCTAGTTAATAAACAAATTAAGTACGCCAGAAGACCAGTACAGCATAAATAAAATCTTTTTCTTCCAGCTAGTGCAGTCTTTTTATGCAGGAGCGGATATAAAGAAAAAATGTTACATATGTATATATACATACAATATAGGTGTTAAGTAGTTCAGTGACGAACGCATACGCAAAGTAAAGATATATGTAAAAGTAGGTAAAATGTTTTATAATCTGTAAGTAGAGATTGTTTTAAGCTTTTTTCTTTGGAAGTGTTGCTCTATACAGCACATGCCCATGCTTGCCATAGTTCAACTAATTTTCAAAAGGGCGGTTTCAAATGTCAAAACGCGAAAAAGTAGTGTTTTGTGTGAAACTGGCCATTTGCTGGTGCCTGAGCTCAGAACAAAGGGCTCGGAAGGGCTAATCTTTGTCAGTAACGAAGAATCGAACTGTTTTTTGCACTGTGAACGATTTAGTTGATCAGCTGACAGTTGTTGTTTATGTAAAAGTGGCAAATGAGCAAATGTGCCGGGTATCGCCAGCTAAATTCTGCATTTCTGCAAGTTTGATCAACAGATAAAACGGTTTGGCAAGATTTTTTGTAGAATGTAAGCCTGGTTTGAGACAAAATCTGAATTTTGGGGGACAGACTGCCCCGTAAAACTTTCTGACGATTTCCCCACAGTGCATCACGGCTGAATTGTGTTGCACGAATAGTTAAGCAAAGTTTCCTTCAAAATCTTAGTAGAATCAGGCTAGATTTTCAAAAATGTGGATAAAAAATGGCCCGTCTGTAAAGCACGAGAGTTGTTTGTAACTTACTTGTAGCCACTTCAGCATTATTTCTAGTGCTATAATTATTTCTGGGCTAGTCCAGATTTGTAAAAACACTGATTTGTAAAAGTTACTCCGCTCTGTGGTTTTTATGTAACAACTTGCGTTAGGCATGATACATTATATAAACAAACCGTCTGTGCAATAAACCTTGATATTCTTTCGATATATTTTCACCTAATGATTTTTCCTTACTAACAGAAAAAAATAAACAAATTGGAGGTTTTCAGCATAAATAATTACTGATATGTAGGGACTATGAAAACTAGTTTTTGCTAATCACAGTGTTCCATTCTCACCCAATCATTTTTATAATCGGGGTACCTTTTATCTCCCTCAAGAGAGTTTAGTTTGTTTTCAAAGCAACGAGAGACTCAAATGCCTGTCGTGTTGGTCTCATTTGCAAGGTTAAAGAAATTTTTGAAAAAAAAATAATTTGGGAGTTTTTTTTGTTTTTGTGTGGATGACCCCCTTAAACTAAACTTCAGTTCCATAGTTTGTTCTTATTTTAGGCAAAAAAGAGAAAGATATTGGGGTTAAACGTGTGTTATAGTCCTGAGTGTGTACTTTCTATTACTGGTTTAAACAGCTAGTCATTGAATGAGTTTAGAGTAATATTTTATTAGAAATCAAACAAAAACTGGACCAGGCTGTCTCAACACTAAAGACAATGTTTAACTCTTTCAAGGGTTCATTAACGTCTTTTTCTTCTCTTTTTGAGCGACAGACGTTAATCAACCATTGTTATTAAGTATTTGTTTTTCTAGATCAGGTATTTTTTTAGGAAAAAAGCATATCTTCGCTTTACGATGGAGAAACAAACAAAAGAATCAAATATGCCTGTCTTTCTGACCGATTTGAAACATTGAAAACGGTAACACCAAAAAACAAGATAATAATTTTATTCCAAAAATAAAATGGCAAACACACACGTGTGTAAATCCCGCAACCGTGAGGCCCCGGGTTCGACCCCCGCCTTTGTCGAGGGTTGAATATTTGTGCGTCATTCTTTCGCCACACGGTCCATCCGTGGGCAGGGGCGTCGAGCCGTTGGTCCCAGCAAGTCAATCTTTTTCAATAAGGGTAGGTTGTATCAGTGAATAAATGAAAACGAATAAATGAAATATTAGAAATAGGCTCTTGTCCTCCCCTCTTTTCTACCAAACTTAGTAGACGTATATCTTGGAATTTTTATTATTATTATTATTTGTTTGTTCTTTCGACTAAATCTGACTTTTTTACCCCAGGTAAGGTATGAAGCATATGACAGAAACTCCCGTTTTGCCAAAGAAATAGATATCAACGGCCGTTTAAAAAAAAGTTATACCGTCACTGGCCTGTCTCCAGCAACAGAATACGAGATTCAAGTTGCTACGAAAGCTGGCTGCAAACATTTGATCTACTCGGACGGGATAACAGTTAAGACCCAAAATGAAAGTATACGTAAGTTTATAAAATATGCACCGAATTAAGCCTCTCTGTGGTTGCTGTTTTTTTACTAGTGAGCGGTATAACAAGTCATGCTAAGAATAAAAATAATGGGAATATGTACAGTCACCATCGATTCCCGGTGCCGACTGACTTTCACTCGGAGTCAGTTCAAGTAACTGAGGAGAAGGTGCAGTTTTTGCTCTTACATCGGCAAACGGTTAGATTTTCGTCTCAAGTGGGACAAGGCCGCTAAATTGTAGGCACTTGGAGACCATTGATTGGGTTTTAAGAAGTGTTGATCCCTTTACGTAGAGCAGTGACAATCTTTAAATCTGCGCGATTGAGTAATGTCTCGAAGTAATGTTTTTTGAGATCACGTATGTTTTGTTTTTCTTAGCTACAAAGTTGAGTAACACAGCAGTAACAAGCCACTATAAGTACTCTTTAAAGTACGATCCTTAATTGATTCGCACTATTTACAGCTCAGCGCTGCACTGTAGTTGAGGAACCATTATGTTAGTCACAAAAATTTTTGACTTTCTTAGCAGATAAAAGTACCACAGAACCACATCAAAGCAGAGGTGAGTTAAGAAAAAAAATTGCTTTTACATGAGTTTAATTTGCTTTTTGTTTTTCATCATATGTAAAAAACATTTTTCACTTCGTTTTGTTGTAAGCCCAACGTTAACTGCAAGAACAAAAAGGATAATCTAAACCAAGCCCCATGAAAGAAATAAAAAAAACATTAAACTCCCGCTCGCTTAACTTTCAAATCATTTGCCCGGGACTGGCCTATAGAGAGGCTCTAGAACTTACACATATTGATTCTATCAATGACTACATCGCTAGCTTATGTAAGAAGACTTTCACATCGATTGCCAATGATCCGGCCCATCGCTTGCACAGCATGCGTCCATCTCCAGGGCCGTCGCGTTTTAATCCTCCGTCGAAAAAGGCCGTTTGTGATTCCCAAGACAGAACGCTTTAAGAACAGTTTTAGTAAGATCATGTATTAATTATAATGAAACTTACTTTTTGCGGCGAGTTTTAGTCTAATGTGAACGAGAACGACATTGAAATGTACATATTTTAATAGTTTTAAGCTTTTATTATTACCATCAAATTATTTATAGGTTGTTATTAGAGAATTTTGAACATTATTTTTAGATACTATTACAGTTTTATGTGCTATTTATATTATATTGTAAAATCGCAATTTAGCTCTATGGCTGCAAGTTTTTTACCAATAAACTATCTATCTATATATCTAGCTAGCTGGGAACACCAATTTTATCTGCGGCAAGTATCTCTAACGAGTGAGCGAAGCGATTTCATTTTAATATAGAAACTGATGAAATTCGTACTTATAAAACAAATTCAGTAAAACACGCACTCGGATTGGCCGAGGAGCATTTTATAAACTCTGGTAGAAATAAAGAATGACGTCATCAGTTGTTATTATTCTTTAGTAAAATTACTCAAGTGGTTTTAGAGTTTCCGCTGCTCTGATTGGTGGAGGCTGACGCAATATCGATAATCACCTCGCGCGAGGTGATTATAGCCAGCCTGTGAGCAAAATGGTTGCCTTGCATTTCTTGATGATGTTTCCGAAAAGTAAATAAACGCAATGAAAAATATACTGTTTTAAAGAAAGACAACAAATCTTTAAAGTAACGGTTTTCAAAAATCATACAATATCATTACGACTAATTACGCTAATTAGTGAAAGTAAAAATGTCTTAGATGTCAACAAATGAAAACAAAACACTCTTTTGTTCGTCTCGGGTATTATTCACCAGATATTCACTTCGCCTTTGGCGAATAACTGTTTGGTAAAGGCTATAGAAAATATTTTCGGCCTGTTTCCATACTCTGTTGGAAACATTTACATTTGGGACTGTTGGAAGAACACTCGAAGATATTTTGAATTACTCTCTTTCAGCTCGTGAACAAAACCTTTTGTCGTGTTCTCCCAACAGTCTCGCGTGTTTCCAACAAAGTATGGAATCACGGAAAATACCTCCTAAAGTTTAAATAAAACATAATTTTCTTAAGACAACCTACCGCGTGTCTGAGCGGGAAGCTCTCTTGCAATTGGCTAACTGTGTTAGTAACCATTGCGACACCAATCTCCTCACACGTGAAAGATAAATAGTATCTTCACTGCGCGCGGTGAAGATATAGCTTTTAAGTAAAATATTTCATCAGTTTCTTCATATGTAAAAAACCCATGTATTCCTGAAAAACGTCTTTGTTTCTTTTCTACTGCTTTTAGATTCCAGCTTTGTTTCCACTGTCGTTACCTGGGTTTTGGGGGGTGTTGTTGTGTTACTGGCTGCTTCGACTGTGTTCCTTTTGATAAGAAAAAGAAAATCTGAGAGAGAGCAGGGCGGCCAGGGAGAAACAGCTGATACACCTTCTCCTGATGGCGATAATAACGACGTCGGCCCTTCAGATTACATGGAGCTAAACGTTCGAACACTGCAAACTGAAGAGAGTGTCTATCAGGGCCTTCAGTGTAACCGCTGTTCAGGAATTATATCACAGCCAATTGTCGAGCCTTATGATTACGCTGATATTTGGGGAAATACAGACGCAGGGAACCCAAAGTTGGGCCATATGGCTTCTGGTTGCAGTTGCACTCCGAAACTTACGTTACTCGATAATATTCCTTGCGGGGAAGTTGACTATGAAAACGCTTGATCGCTTGATCTGTAAACACTGATTGTTTGATCTGTGTGATTACGCATGCGTAGAAAACTTGACAATAGTCCATTTCACGGTTCCTGAAAGTTAACCAAGCTTCTACATGAAACCGAGGCGAAGGTTCTCCTGTCACAGTTAGAGAAGACCAAACAATAGACTTGCTAACAAGTTTCTTTCTTATGATAATCATTTCCACTTTTCTAACTGTGCCAGGGCAACCTTGGCCTCGGTTTCATGTAGAAGCTTGATAACCTTTCATGAACCGTGAAACGGACTAAAACGTTGGTGAAAGTCTTGGAAATGATGCCGAAGGGGAGTGGAGAGTGCCTGAAATCGCTTCACGACGTTTTAAGAGAGCTTACAAGTATCAAACATAGGACATTCGCTGAATTGAGCTATCATTAAGTTTATGTCAAGACTAATGAGGATTCTTCCCGATTTTGCCTGTTTTACAGACCTCGGACTCATCTGTTTGCTGTCTTTTAACCAGAACTCATTGCGATTAAAATGACTGCTTGCTCGCTCTGCAGCAAGAAATAACACAAAAGCTATAGAATAATTAACAATTATCTCCAAAAGTGGAGGTAAATATCTATCGCTAGGCACCGACACTGAGGGAGATAGTTGTTTTATTAAACAAGCAGGTGAATAGCACTTTTGAACATAATTAATTTCAAAAAATTTAAGAAACTACACGAATTAAGATGCGAGACTCCTTGTTATAATGTCTGCCATCTTGTTTTCTTGTCGACACTAAACATAGAATTTCTCAAGGCACGTGTTCAGTGTAGTTGGAATAGCTTACTTCCTTAGCTATTACTAATTATTTTGTCGCTCAAACCATGCCGCAAAATGTACTTTCCCTCAGGATAGCTGGAGTTGAAATTTTTTAAACATGGCCACGCATGAAAAGAAAAGTTTGTTAACAAACTTAAAATATCGATAGTTTTTCTCAACCACTGGCTTGTAAATAAAGCAAAAAGCCGTGCTGTTGCTTGTAATTGTAGAAAACTCACAATTAAACACTGAAGCACCAAATTTTGTCGCTTTCTTTGTGTTTAAAGGGGTTCCGTTCTCATTTCTTTTAAGAGTTTTTTCTTCCGAAACTGAAGCAAAACAGATAGTTATTTTTTGACGGTCGTTTGACCAAGGTGAATAGCACAGGATAAGTTCAAATAGTCAGTTCCTCTCCGAGCACCCGCGTTCTACGTCCCCTAGGAGTATTGTTGGCAAAGCATGTAGAAGTACTGATGTGGGGACCTAAACAGCTAGCTAGCTATACACTTGTTACTAGGATAGTCACCAATTAACAATCTGAGACCACAACGTTAACCGGGTCTGCCTGTACATACTAACCCAAAAAGCGGGAAGAAACAAAATGAATTCCTATATTGACGTTTGAGTTGAAAATCTAGATTTATACTATAACACCGTCGTGTAGCTTACACCCGTTTGTAATGACACGTGCAACTCCGGTTAATCGTTTCTGAACTCAAGTTTGGTTTTCAAAGATGCCAATCACCAATCAAATTATGTTTCTATCATAATGAAAGCATTGTCAATCACGTTTTTTCTCGTCCGTTCACAGGTAGCCCAAGCTCAAAATTCGTTTAGATTTACTAGAGAATGTATGGAGTCTCTGAAGGCTGAACTTTTTTTCTCGAAATCAAAAAAATTCAATAAAAAAACTCGCCATGTCATTTTGTGATTCTTATGTACGATCTGACAAAGTTTGAGCTGACTTCGTTGAGATTTAGTGTTTTCACTTGCCACTAAATAAAAGAAAATAAAGTAGGCTGCCGGCCAGCCATCATGGCCTCCGAACAGCCGAACTCAGCGCCGAATATTTCGTCGAAATCGAATCCAGTCCCAAATCTTTTCAGAGACTTTCGAAGGAGTAATCAAGCCACCCAAAAACTCCAAATCTTGTAGTCAAAACCTTTTCAGAAGCAACCAGCTTCCATAAAGTTCGATATTGTAGCTCCGAAAAGCCCATAAATATGCGTGAGTTCATCGTCAAAAATACCTCTTGTTACCTCTTGTAAACCGAATGAGCGGTCCGTACATACATTTATCAACTGAGTTCGTGGTCCGTAGTTACCTATTATTACCTCTTGTAAACCGTATTACCCTTACACTCGGGTTATGGTGGCCCGAGATAGTCATAATGTGCGGGCCACCGTAACCCGGCATGCCTTCATGGTTCTTTGGCATCTGACCAAATGGTAAATTGAAAGCTCATTGCAGAGCATGAACGGCGGGTCTATTGTACAGGTTACGGGTAACAGGCAACGGGCCGTTGTACACTAAAGTAGTAAAGTGAAGCTGTTTGAAACAATTGCGAGTTATTAACATTGCCTCTTGTTTATTTTGTTTTCCTGTTTCTCTCTTTCTAACTAATTAAGCCGGCACATTTGATCTACAAAGTTTTATAAAGGAATCAACGCATGTTTCAATCAGCGTGTTCGTGTTCAGAGAGGTCGGGTTACTCTGAGGTGCGGTAGCTGACCATAGGTAGATGCAAAATCTGGAAAAAAAATCCCCCATACGGGAATCGAACCCTCGATAACTAATTACACTGAAGGTATTCTTGATTAATACGGTAGTCGGGGTACTTCCCTTGTGATCAGAGTGTTGTGAGTTCGGTTTCTGCTCGGGCATTTTTGTTTTTTTCGTTTCTCTTAATTGCACTTTCTGTTGGTCAATCACAGCATCTTAGAGTTGACGCCTCTGAAGCTTCAGACAGAATTTTAGTTACTGGCTTCTAGAAACTGAAATGAGATACGAATAGAAAAAAGTAATCGCTATTTAAATTATTTGAATAAACACAAAAATGCGCGCGTTGATTGAAATACGAACCTGCTGCTTTTACTGTGCTTGACATGCATTCAAATCAACCTGGAGACGAAAACATGGTTGATAATTGTAACGAAAGGTGAAGCCAACTCAAAAAAGTAACTGGCACAACGACCTTAACTCTAACACCCATCAGGTATCAAAGTCGTAACAATTACAAAATCAAACTTTGGTAATGAAAAAATACAGATTGATCAAACTAAGCGAGCTAACAAAGATGCATGAGAAATAAAAGTCTAAACTAGTTCCATGAAACATTTTTGCTCCGGTCCGGAAAACTTACCTATACAACTAAGACTAAAGTCGAATTTAAGTAAAGATGTTTTTCAGTTCGCCTTCTTAAAGCCATTAGAAGGTTGATTCTTTGGTCTAGGCCCGGGGGATTAGTACCTATATTGGGATGGTAGGTATGACCGTCGTACTTTTAGAGGTTAAAATTGTCAGTCCGGTATTTTTTAGGGGTTGTTAAAAGAATACCTGTCTTCAACCAAGAGCCTGGTATTTCATGGGGTCGAAAGACATCAAGACATTAGACTGCTTGCAGTCCCGTGTTTTAGAAAACGTGCGTACTGATGAGAAGTTAAGACAAAAGTTCTTCATGGCAAACGTTCTATTACGCGCGCAATTTTTTCTACTGCATATCACGCTCAGCGCAACACGAGGGGACGTATTGCCGACCCGATTGCTACCCAGGGAAAAATTTCAGCTTTCAGTTGGTATTTTGTAGGGTAATTTTAAAACCGAGAGGTATTTTTAGGACGGAAAATTTTTATCCCTTTGTATTTTTAGGGTAATTTTGGGCCTTTTCCGACGGTCATCCCTACCCTTTTGACCCCTAAGTACCCCGGGGGGGTCTAGGGCTAGTGTTTTTCAAATGGGATACATGCTGTCCACCTCAGCCTCACTTGGCAATAGTAGCTCGTCTCTGTTCTTGTTTCTATCGGTCATAGAGAACCCGGATGTATCCCCTTGTGAGCATGCGTGCTGCCTCTTTAGCTGCTCGTAACGGTAGGCGACAACTGCAAGTGCCATCACTAGTAGAACGACAATAGGAACCAAGATTGCTGTCTCTAACACACGGCTCTCTTTCGCCCCCGATTTGCTGGCACCAACAGCCGCATCTGTAAATAAACAAGCAAAATTCTTTTCATACTAGTACTGTCGTAACTCCATGATAAGTGTAGGTTGGTGTTAAAGGCGAGCAAACGAGCTCGCTAAATGTAACACTGAAAAGTTATATCTAAGAGGCAATGATACCTTATACGAAGGCAGAAAAAAACATAAATACCAATTTATACCAGCACTACTAGAAGTTTACTACCATATTCATAACCTAGTTCGTTTAAGTTGGTCTATAGTTTCACGAGTGTTTTCACGAATATAAACAATAAAAAACTAAAAGAAAAGAGTTGAATGTTCGCTCATACCAATTTTCTTTTGGAGATCGTTCTTTGCTTCCAATCAAATTCTACCTAGCTAAACAATTGCAGTCACTTAGCGAAAATATACCTGGCTAGAAAGGTTTACAGGAGCTCGAACTAATATGCTCAATGTCAAATTAGGGAATGAAGCTTGCATGCATTCATTTTGATGAACTGTTTGGGAATTGTGGGATTGTTTACTGAAAGAATACTTACACGACGTGTCTACTTTGGTTGTCTGGAACAGTTCAATACTGTAATTTGATTGGCCAGCGATGTTAAACACGTGACAAACATAAACACCGTAATCTTTCATTGCTTTTGGAGTCACGACAAGAATGTTGTTGTGCACCTTAACAACGTCGGAGTCGTAGACCTTATCTCCGTCTTTGGTCCAACTGTAGTTAACCGGAAGTGGGTTGGTTGCAGAGCACACAATGTTTACTTGGTAACCAGGTAGTGTTGAAACATGCCTTCTCGTTAACTTTGTATCAATTTCGGGTTCTCCTTTATAATTGGAATTTAAAAAAAGATTCTGTTGAAGTCTCAAATATAACACAGACCTGCATGAGACGTATGTCTGAGAGTGGTTTGTATGTCGAGAGGTCAGGACATGATAATCACGTGTAGATTAAGACTCTACACAACAACAGCTCTAATACAAAGCACAACCCGCCGTAAACTTCCTAGCAGTTATTTTCAAAACTAAGGAAATACTCACACTTTAACGCTTTTGAGTTGGCTAGAAAGTGAAACCCTTCCGAGACTAAGGGGAAACGAGCACAAACCTTTTTTTACCTTTTGGAAACAAATAGTCCCGATTATTTTAGGGAAGAACTGGTTTGCTGTTTCGCAAAAGTTACCGGATTGTCGTTATTTTGAATACAACTGTTTTGGTAAGAAGTTAAACACAACGGATTCTTAAAAAAGGATATGATGCTTTTCCTATAGATCTGCTTGTATGTCACAATCACTGAACTAATATTGAATTTAGTCTTAAAAGTTGGGACAAAAATAAACACCACTGGTAAAGGAATGCCCAAAAAATCTTGGAAAAGAACTGTAGGAATAGATATGAAGTAACTAATAGTGTAAAAACAAACTGTGCCATTGATATGGTCAAAACCCGTGCTCACCACCGGAGTAGAAGAACCCAAGTAGAGGATCCTTATTGAGGATTCTGTGAGGTGCCTGTACATGTGTAGATGACCTAAATAGATGACCTAAGTGGAACACAAAGCCTCAGAATACATAAATTTTGAGTTCGAAAGCCCTGAAAATGGGTTACCAAAGGCTAGATACACCCTCAAATGAAGATAACATCGGACGGCATCGCTAACTTGTTATTTTGCTGGCATGCTGAGTATCCGAAACTGGAGACGTTGGTTCGAGTCCCAGCTCGGGCGTACCATCGATTTTTTGGATGAGAGTCTTGAAAGGCAAACTACACTGTTTGTGTTAATTTCTCATATACATCCTTGTGCGAAATACCATTTGTGGAGAATCCAAATTGAAGGTCCTTGTAGAGGAACCGTTTGAAAAGCCCGTGAAGTGGTCCCAATACACAACCTGTATGGAAACCAATATAGAGAACCCAATGTTTTGGACACACGAACCGGACACAATATCCAGAATTCGAGTGTTTGCACCTATAGCAATGCACATCTAAATTATTTAGATAGCTGATACTGTTAATTGTTACGTACCAAACACACTGAGCTTTATAGAGCCAGTCCTCTTCCCAACAATGTTCCACGCGATGCACTGGTATGTTCCGGAATCGTTCCTTCTCGATTGTTGAACAAGAAGTATTTGTTTCTTGCTGTAAAAATAGAACCGCTCTGTTGGTTTCAAAAGGAGGCCGTCTTTGCGCCATTCAAGCTCTGGTTTTGGATCCCCTGTTGCATTGCAGTGGAAAACGGCGCTGTTTCCTTGAGGAATATTCAGTGTTTCCTTCGAACGATCAGCAAATCTTGGCTGTTCTGATACGCAAAAATAAACAGGAACAATTTTGAAGGGAGGATTTTGTACCGAAATCTATTTTTCCAAGTTTCAATAACAGCAAAACCTTACGCTAACTTACCATAAACCTCAACGTCCGCAGTTACAGTTACACTGCCGACGGAATTGGTTGCTTCGCAGGTATAACGTCCTTCGAATAACAGCAAAACCTTTTGCTAACCTACCATAAACCCCTACGTTCGTCGTTACAGTTACACTGCCGACGGAATTGGTTGCTTCACAGGTATAACGTCCTTCGAATAACAGCAAAACCTTTTGCTAACTTACCATAAACCTCTACGTTCGCCGTTACAGTTACACTGCCAACGGAATTAGTTACTTCACAGGTATAACGTCCTTCGAATTCGTTGTTGTTTTTCGCTTCTCGTATAATCAGAGTCCCGTTTTGTGTAACTTTATTTCCTTTCACATACACTCCATTAAGCTTCCATCGGATCTGCGGCGTCGGGACGGCCTCTGCGGCGCAAAGTAGGCTTATGTTTCCTCCGGCAAGAACGTATCCAGCTCTTGGTTTAGTTGTAAACTCTGGAAGACCTGTACAAAGAATGACACAAGCAATTGAGGAGTCAACAAACAATCACATTTACCAGAAGGTTCACAAAAATCAATTCAAACAAAGATCCGTTTTCTACCTGAGACTTTATATTTTCTTGTAACAAAAGAGGGAAAAATTAAAGCAAAATGATTGACTTTAACTCACAAACGTCAAAACTGCAAACATCAGTAAGGCTTTGATACAAAGGGGGCGTCGTAAAATTGAATTTTGACCCCTTAACGTCCATTGGACCTTACGAGGGGGAATGGGGTCTTGGGACTTTCCAGTGAACGTTAGAGAAAAGATAAATGTGCCTTCCGGCAAGTTATGAGACGTTTTCTTTGGTCCTTAGTCGAGATCTTTCATTCCCGAAGTCGTTGGTTATAAGATCCGCCACAAAAATAATGAAAAACTTTCTTAAATTATGTCGAAATAAAACAATGCTTAAATAAAATGTTCTACTTACACATGTAAGGATATTCACAAAAAACGAATCCAATAATTTCAACAGGAGAAAAGAAACAGCAGCAGTATGTCCAGTAACATCAAAACAGTTCAAAGTCAGGGTAAGTTAGAAACGAAAAATGGCGGCAAGTTCAATATCAATGCCCCGAGAATTCTGGGTAGAACCCAGGACTGTCTAGTGTTCGCTCTAGGAGCCTGGTAAGAACAATAA
>JAOBAT010012348.1:0-10810 GCA_026413305.1 Hydrozoanthus tunicans | reverse complement strand
AAATACAGTGAAAATGATCAGCTACACAAAACCTTCTTTACGTTGAATCACCATAGCTTTCTAGGACTAAATCCTCCAATACAAAAAAATAAAAAAATACAGTGAAAATGATCAGCTACACAAAACCTTCTTTACGTTGAATCACCATAGCTTTCTAGGACTAAATCCTCCGAAATTAAACATTAGACGTCACTGACGATTTTCCAAAAACTAAGCCGGTTGTGGATGCGAACTCACGCCAGTTGCTAAGGTTGTTTTTCACTATGTGTTCTTCCATATTCAAGCATTTGGACAGTGCCTTATTCACCAAACACCTTCATTTAGAAGTGGGAGTTAATCTAAGTTTCAAAATTGTATGATTAGTCATTGTTTTGTTCGGAATCAGTTTTACTGATTTTCGTATCTCTGATCATTCGCATGGTTGTCAAGTCAGTAGTGTCAACATGCTTTGAACACCGCCACCACATTGCGGAGCTTATGAAGCACCAAACAATAGAAGGCGTTAACGGGAGGGGTAAACCTTTAAAGCGGTCAAAAATTGACGCCCCCTAAACAGCTCAAAGTAAATTTAGTTGTTGAAGAGCTAAGAAAATGTTTTTGTATTCCCATTTTGTCCACTTTGTGATAAACTATGCTAAACCTTTCTATCAACGTGTTTTGTTCGTCTGACAACAAATAGTTGCAATACACAAAAACTACAAAAGCGAAAATCCTAAATTCAAAAGAACATACGCTTTTATGCGTTCGGAGATCAGATTAGTTTTATTTTCCTTATGTTTTTATAACAATCATTTGAAAAGGCAGTAAACAATTCATTACTGAGGACCATTTATACTGTCAACTGCTTCCTCTGTTTTTAGCGGCAATGAGTTTTTATAAATGAGTTTTGTTATTTTTTTGGCTTAAAACTTGTAATGAGAGCAGGCCTACCTTGAATCGTAAGTGACCCGCCTCTTCGTGCCTCGCCAAGCGTGTTCTTGAACACACATTCATACAAACCCTTGTCCTTGTACCGTGTCTTTTCAATTAATAGCGAAGATGTCATGGTGTTACCAAAAAATGTTGATGAGGCTTTGATGTTGCCTGCCGCACTTATTTCCCTCCCGTTTTTGAACCACGTGACAAACAATGGTGGTTTTCCTTTCACTTGACAAGTTATATTGGTTGTTTTTCCTTTAACACTAACCGCATTGGCTCTCATTCCTTGGAGGATTGTGGGAAGATCTTGCAAAGCAAAAAGAGATATAACATTTATGTGTGAGTGTTTAAAATTTGGGCCTGGAATGTACATGTGTTTTGAATTTTGTAGCGATTTTTTGATATTACTAAAGTGACAATGAAACGGTAACCAGCAATCTTACCAATTCAAACACAACGTTTGTTAAGTATGTGTTCCAGAACAATGGAAATAAATTTGTCTTTTAATGAATAAATTAAAGTTACGGAGCTGAGAAAGAGAATCTCCTCAGAACAAACATTACAATACAATGCAACACAATACAATTCAATACAACACAAATAATTTTCAAAACGTTATTTTGAGAAAGCCGCGTTGTGTGATATTCGCCACCTTTAAATAATTCTAAAGCTTATCTTGGCTAAAAAGCTACATAATATTACTTTTCTTTAACATATAATGAAAGCAGTCGAGTCACAAGCACTTGCATAACATAACTCAAAAAGAAACAAAACAACAAACAAAACAAAAGTGCCATAACAAAAAACCTCGAAAACTGTTGCTCACAGAGAAAGCTGTGAAAACTTGGTCCTTGTAAATGACAAATTTCTTCCGCAAAGCTGCTTACGCTGCACGATTTATTAACAACATTTACGGTCATTTCAAGCATCGCAGTTGGCAGATCATTCGCCGTCTACGTGTCAATAGCAACCAAGTTTAGGGACCTATTCTTAATCCCGTCTTCGACTAAAAAGTTTTTCCAAGTTGAACTTAGCTTACGTCAGTTAATGTTTGCGTTTGATCACCATTTTTTTCTCCGAGGTTCCAATACTCAACAAATTACGTTTGTTTTCGTAACGCTTTCTCTTACGCTTACTTAGTACATTCAGTCGGACATCAAACGAATCCTCCCCCGCTGAATTAGAGGCAATACATGTGTATACTCCGTCGTCATCCTCGCTGATATTGTACAGTATTAATGAACTTTGGTTGACCATTCTTCTTGGATCGTATGGCTGTTTGGCCCATCTGAATTTGACGTAGGGAAATCCTTTTGCATGACAACTGAATGAAACGTTGGACCCGACTGGCTTGAGGACTTCCGCAACCAACCCGAATGTTTGCGGTGGTTCTGTAACAACAAAAATTATTGTTTAACATACAGCACGTGTGAGAACATTACTTGATGGATTCAATCCGACTTTGCTACGGATTAACCTGATAAGATAAAAAATTATACAACGCAAAATAAGAAACGTCATTGGAGTCGTTCATATAGTTAAAGACAATAAATGCCACAGAATAACAATTGAATAGATGAACTTGTCTTATGTTTCAATAGAAATTGTCGCCTGCTGTTAGACTTGTTCGTGAAGGACAAGAATCGGTTTCTCTTCAGGGTGTCGCATTCCTAGTGAAACTTAAAATTGTAAAAGGTGTCACCCTAGTAGTCGAGATATTCATTTTTTTTAAACCAAGAAGTATTTTTTAACTTATCAGTCGAAATCAAAGTAGCCGGTTGATTCGAAAGAAACTTTAGTCATAAAGACATGTATTTACGTTCAGTAGAAACATCTGTTTTGTTCCCGAGGGAGCAGTCATTAGTTGTACATATATAGACAAAATAAACGAAAATAAATGTTTTCCCGCTCTAAAACGTGGTTGCGCGACAGCAAGGTTCACCGGCTGGTCAGCAGGGAAACAATTGGTTTAAGCTCATTCACGTGACCTTCGTTTAGCCAACGAGAGCGCGCATTCGAGTCAAAATAGCACTAGCTACTACAATAATAGCTATTATACATGCAATGAACAATTTTACTACAATGTGTAACTTAAACCTGGCTTTGGCGGACAACCATACAGCTCGACTCTCAACACTGGGAAGAAGAACCAAGCTTTGGGGTGAATCCGGATGAATCTGCCGCTGATTGGTGGAGATAGAATATTCTCAACTATCGTATTTTGGTCTGAGTTACCCGCAAACACCTGGAGTACAATCAGGTTTCAGATTTGTGTTAAAAAATGGCTTGATACAAAACTTCCTTATTTTATGTTTTGTTTTGAGTGGGTGCAACAAAGTGGTTGTATGGCATAAAGATTATGAAGCAGCTCTGCGCCAAACTTCTTGTTCTTAAAGTGAAAAACTGTGAAGTTGGAGAATAACTATTATAGCCACCGTTTGCAAGAGCTCACTCAAGCCGCAGATACAATTCTGCAGATGCATCGAATAATTTGAGTGTTGTTCTCCGATGGAAGAGAGAAGCTTAAGGTGGAAGATTGGGAAAACAAAAACAGAAAATTACGCAAAATTATAAAGATGCCAGGGAAGGTGAGGCGAATGAAACGTAGAAACGCTCTCTAACTGTGCCCGACATTGGTGAATGGATTGGCAGCCCTTACGGGCCTTATGCATAAATGGCAGCGAATTAAACATTCCTTTGTTTAGTGCATTGTAACCTCGCTCTTGAGTTAAACTTTCAAAAGATTATGTTACGCAAAACGAGGCTAAATGCGCTAAACAAAAGAACATTTGAATCCCCGCCATTAATGCATTGCCCACCAGGTCTATATATTCACGAGAGACCGCTGAACATAGTAGACAAGTCGATGTTGATCTACCGGATTGGTCGTCGCCCGGGCGAACGTGATACCTATTAAAGTTAGGCCGTCTACAAATCCTTTTTATCTCTTTGTATCCTTTTATTTTATTTATCTGTTCATTTATCTTTTAACTACGAAATCTGTTTAAACAGGGACCGTGCTATAAAGGGCGGCCTGTGCCAGGCGTTCGTACACGTCACCTTTAGTTGTCTAGACTCATATAAAAGAGACAACTAGTTTAGGTGGCTTGAACATTGTGAAAGGCCATCGAGGCTTCTTAAGAAGTCTCCTTGTCACCTACTTATAGAACAAAAAGTTTAGATAAAGGTCAAAAATGTGTTCTATTCTTTTACAGCGACAAACAAACTTAAAACTTATTTATCTCACTATTGTATTTTAATACAAAGTTTCTGATCATTAGCGCAAAACCTGATTCTTCTTACCTTGTTGTTATCATACTGCTCAAAGTTCGTACCGTTTACAGAGTACGTGAGGGTGTATCGCGTTACCCAGAAATGGGCCCAAATAGAACTCCTTCCTTGTGTTGCTACTTTGGTAACCATGACGTCAGTACCAAGATCCACCTGTAGCCAAGCTCTTCTTGGCTTTCTAGGGAACCAACCTCCAAGACTACCGCCCCTAAACATCCCGTACAGGCGGCCATATTTTGGGAGTGAACTACGGCCATACGAAGACGACGCTGTAATGGCAAAGTCTGGTATCTTACCAGTCGCCATGCCAAGAGCATCCGAGCAACCTTGTGAAAGTATACGTAAACAATTATTTTTGCACCTTTATGATACATTGTGCACATTGGTGCAATCCAAACTAACTACATTTTGAATTTTCGCTCTTTTTCCGATGAACCACACCGGATTTGGGGGGAGGGGGGGGAATCCCAACCTTTTTTGCTCGGGGATGCTCGTCGTTCCTCTTAGGGATCAAATTCAGCAATTTGGACCGCTTAGGGTGCCAAAGACGTATTTTTTACATTTGCATACTGCGGTACCTTATAGGGCTTCCTCAGTACCATACCAACAGTGGTTTTGGTTTTTAGTTGTTGTTAAGGAGATTAAATCAGGCAAGTAACTGTGACTATATAAATGCACCACTTTACTTTACTTTTACCGTGACTTTGTTTACTTAAAAGGCCCTTGTTACCTAATTTACAAGCACTCGTTTCCGATACTAACCAGGTTTGATAGCCATCTTTGAAAGAGGTCTATTAGGGCTAACTTACTGAAACTTGCAATCTGCTCTCTATAGAAACTAGATACATAACTGATTTTTGTTGTGTAAGAGCCTTTGGTCAATAAGTTTTGCAATTTAAGGTAATGTTGGTTCTAACATTTCTTGAAAATAAAAGTGTGAGTTAAGATGTTACCAGCTCTCGAATACAATGGTTACCTTTACAAATTATTGCGTCACCTCGAAAGTCATCAAAATTGATATGACCCCATTTATTCGCAGACAAATCTTTTAGTAACAATCTTCCTCTTGTTCCGATGTATTTTTTGACATTCCAAAATACCCTCCTCATAGTCTCGTTACAATAGCCGGTGGCCGCCATCACTTCGTGGCCTTGGATAAGTAGCACTGCAGCTTCATCATCAAGACGACATCCTCCACCAATGAGAAATGAGATGTTGGAACCTTAATAAAGAAAACCGCAAATTCTATTGGGAACAGAGCCATATATATAATTTGGGAATCAGAATGGAGAAAACGCGTTCGGGTTTGGGATAAACGCAGGTCTGCGTTCGCTGCCATACAACGAACGTGTTTTTTCGATAAACACGTTCGCGTTCGCAGTGCCTTTATACAGCTAGATTTTCCAATGGACAGTCACATATGCTTTCCCTTTATGAGAGTCAGTATTCTTACTTCTTTGAACGACATTCTTTAGTTTCTAATGGAGCTATGAACTTATGTTGTTACATTCATGTAGCTTTAGTTAACATCTTGTTACACTTCACTTCGCGTTCACTATGATGCGTTTCTCTTCATACCATTCCGTTATTTACAATTTGTTTACTTATGTTAATTTATTTACCGTTTCTTTACTTATGTTAACTTATTTACCGTTTCTTTACTTATGTTAATTTATTTACCGTTTCTTTCTTTACTTGTGTTGTAGTTTATATAGCGATATTTCAATTATCGATTCTTTGTGTACCGATACTTAACATCGTCTTTTAAAATGAACCATTACTTTACATCATGTAATATGTAAATCGTGTCCTTTAAGGAATCCTTTATTGTATAACATTGTTGGTTTCAAATGAAACTTTTATCAATTAAGTCTGTATCCATATCAGCAGCACGAGTTTGATATTTTTGTGCGTTTGTTGTGTTTAGTTTTACAGTTTGAATTTCCCGCGCGCCGCCATTTTGAATTATGACGTAACGTGGTTGCAGTGTCAGACCCCTTCTCGTTCATTGCTTTGGAATCATCGCGAGTTGACAGGAACTACAACGAAATTATGTCACAAATCAAAATGGCGGCACGCAGGAAATTCAAACTGATCAAACTTAATTTCTTAGTTATATGCGCTGAATTATCAAATTTGAGCTGCTGATATGGACATAGACTTTAAAAAAGTTTTAATTGAGAAAAATAATGTTACACAATGGAGGATTTTTTTATTCCATGTTTGAATCCTAACGCTACTTTAGTTTGCAAAATGTTCAATAAATCTTCCGTACCTATGATTAGAAACTCAGGTGAGAGTAAGGTTCCAAACCCTCTATTCCCCGCCCTTGAACCGGCTGGTTTACTGTCGTCGGGGCGGTCTTCGTACGTGCCAATCCAATAGTTCCCTTGGTGGTTAGATACTTGGTTCCTTTTACGTGCCTTGACATTGTCCCCGTATGTAGGCTGGTTGTTAAACGCAGTTTCGGTTCGTCCCCAGTCTTTCAAAGATGCAGCACCGTCTTCAAAGTCAAACATCAGCTGCTCACTGCAATCTGATATCAAAAACAAATACCTTAAAATGAAGTAATCTGATAATTTTGAAATCATTTGATGTTTTCTTGTTTTTGAAAGTTTGAAAAGTAAACGTTTTTCTTGGAGATGAAACGTGTTTCGTAGAGGTTAAACCTATTTGGGAAAGGTTTTGTAGTCACAGTGTTTCCCTCTTTAGCAGAATTTCTATTTTGAATTAACTGTCGATTTATGATATTATAAAGGTAAAATCTCACTGTGTCTATGCCGTGGTATCTTCTTTTTGATTTATATCTACCATGTTTTGACAAAACAATTTCTAATGATCAGTTGTCTGAATGCGTAACGCGATTTGAGGCTGAGTTTCACTGTGTTGTAAAACATGCTTTTCTCTGCGGATATGAACTTAGCGCTTTTCACCCTTGCGTTTTACACTTTGTTCTTAGAACCTATTGCTAGACACTGTGTGTTGCTGATAAACCAAAACAGGCAATTTGTCTTAACAATCACATTAAAAAAATGACTGTTTGAAAAAGTCTAAAATATTTTTAAAAACTGTCATTTAATTATTTATTTAGTTGCGGGAGAGGTGTTGGTCTTGCTAGGATTTGATGAGAGAGCTGGAGGTGTAAAAAGAAGTGTTGATCTCGGTATGGTTTGAGGTGGGAGCGGGGATTGTAAGAGGAGTTGTTGGTCTTGGTATGGTTTGAGGAAGGAACTTGGGTTGTAAGAGGAGGTGTTGGTCTCGATATTGTTTGAGGAAGCTGGTGCTTTGGTTGTAAGAGGAGGTTTTGGTCTTGGTATGGTTTAAGGAAGGAGCTTGGGGTGAAAGAGGCATGTTGTTCTCGTTAGAGTTTGAGGAGCGAGGTAGGGATGTGAGAGGAGGCGTTGGTCTCGGTAGGGTTTGGGAAAGGAGCTTGGGTTGTAAGAGGAGTTGTTGGTCTCGGTAGGGTTTGAGGAGGGAACTTTGAATGAAAAGGAGGTGTTGGTCTCGATATTGTTTACGGAAGGAGCTTTCGGTTGTAAGAGAAGGTGTTGGTCTTGGTAGGGTTGAGGAGGGAGGTTTGGTGGTGAAGGAAAAAAATCCTGTTTGTCCTCTTTTACAAGGGGACGGGAAAGGGAAAAAGTGTAAATTTTTGCATACAGTAAATTACACAACGACTTAACTAAGTGCAAATAGTTATTATGCAACTTGCTTAAGAAGCATTATTCGATTTAGGATTATCCGTAATTACTTACCCTCGACAATTTGTAGTTCTATAGTTCCTTCTGTAGAGCCGCGGTTGTTCCACAATCGACACTTGTAAAGTCCCGTATCATAGACCGAGGCGTTTTTGATTGTAAGGTTTGTGTATAGTCTGTTAGTACTAAGTACATGGACAGTTGTGATTGAATACCGCCCATTTGAGAGATCAATGTTCTTGTTAACCCAGGTTGCATTTGGCACTGGAATCGCAAATGATTCACAAGAGAGAACAACACTTCTGCTTATGCGACCGTTAACAATGCGCGGAAACTTTAGATCTTTCGGCTTGGCTGAAAAATAGAAACAGATTCGTTGAAAGCTTAGAGTTATTCTTTCAAAATAGGAAAGCTAAAAGATTTTAGTTTTGCAACAAAAAAATGTTACACCAGCGAAAGTATATACCATCAGTTAAATTTGTTATGATTTCCAAAATCATGCTTTTTATGAATTGGAAGTTTAGGGGTTTATATCAAGCGAGTCTCCTGAGAGCAAAGTTGGATTTACTTTCAATCTTAGTTAGACTCTTTTTGAAAAAAAATATGCATATTTGCACATGCATTTAAGAAATTCATAAGGAGGAAAGTAGCAAAAGAAAAAAAAGAGATTAAAAAAACTCGAACAAGAAAAAACTCTGACTCCTTTTATTGATCAAAGATTATTTCCTTTTACGAAGTATTAGCAGAATTAAAAACTGTCAATCACTTGCCCAGTAGTCTACCTTAAAGCAGGAGCTTGTGTTCTATATAAAGAGCTTAAACACTGGAATGACTTTCAACTGCTCAAACTAGTTACAAAACAGTAAAATCGCCAACGACACGACTATAAATTACGTACAATGTATAATCAAATACGCTGACGACGACACACTCCCCAACAAGTTAGAAGCAGTACAGGTGTAGTTTCCTTCACTTTCCCATGTTACTGGTGAGATCTTAAGAACAGTATTCTCTTGGCTAAGCGCTCCGTTTGGAATCACAGATGATCCATTGATTTTCCACGAATACGAAAGGAAGGGATGCCCAATTGCAATGCATCTTAACTCGACAACACTGGCATGTTCTACTGTCTTGTTCATCAGCGGAATCGTGATTTGTGGCGGCGGTACTGAAGTATAAAACAAAGGTCGTTAACTTGTCAGGTTATAAAACAACCAAGCTTTCTTTTTCTTTCTGTTTCTAGGTAACAATTTGATTCTTTATTTGAAAGGGTGAAAATAGAACCCATTGAGTGTGGCATTACTAAAAATAAATCTCTTCCTTTCTTACAGAAGATACAGTGTACAATTACTTTTGGTGAAAACAAGTAGATAATTACATCTTTCTTTGACTTAACGCCAATATTTCAATTGAGACTTGCCTCTTCCTCTTCCATAAACTTCGACTTTCAAACAGGGCCAATTTTCTGATCGGGTAGGGTTGAAACGTACATATCTCCCTAGCCGATGAAACTCTTTAAAAACTGCTGAACTTGAGTTGACATCTGTTTTGAATATCTGTAATAAAACATCAAATGGAGCAATGAATACATTCAAATAGATAATACAAACGCTTTTGTTCCACCATTAATTAAGTTGTAAAGCATAGCTGTTTGATTATCACACCTGTGTGGCTTTATTATTTTCTGGATCGTCTGTAAACTCAGTTAGTGAGGTTGACACCTGAAACCACGTGACTGATGGCTGATTTGCAACAATGTGGTCATTAACAGCAGCCAATCCACAGATGAAGTAAGGAGCTCCTAAGTCGATCTCCAGCCACTCGAAGGTTGAGTTGCTCTGAGGACACCAAATGCTGGAGGAGTTGGTCAGAAGGCCGTGTTTAGCAGAGTGATCTGGGTCTTTCATGGATGATGAGGACACAACTGAACTGGAGGTCAGCAATGATGTCTTCTTACATTTCTCTGGTCAGAGAAGATGAAAGGTTGTTTACATAGATGATTAAATTATCTCCCCTAAAAATTCCATTTCGTTTTTCAGGCATTTACTAGAATGGTGAGATGTACATCTCATTAGCACTGTTTTAAGTTTTTTGAAAACATGTTCAGAATTTGAAAATTCGGAAAAGTATTTTCGAGGTACTGGTCGATTGCTCTGAATATATTGTTATTGGTTATGATTAACTGGATTAACTTTATGGTCGTGCTACTGCTTTGAGTTTTGGCAATCAATAGTTTTGATTCGAAATGGTTGATTTTTCAATTAATTGCTAAATTAGAGTTACCAAAATTAAAAGACAATCAAAGTTAAGTCGTGGCTGTTTTAAAATGAGTGCATAATGAGAAGCTGGTTGGATGTTACTTAACGTGTAAACATTTAACAGTCTATTCAGCTTCAGAACTCAAATAGGATCTTCGCTCGTGAAAGCAATTCGCAAATATAAATTTTCAGCGATTAAATTTGTGACTTATGTTTCAAAATGTACGAAAATTCACAAAATCAAAATGTCGCTAAAATCGGATTTTTCAAAACAGGTAAGTTTTAAACGTGTCGCAAACATTTAACAATTTCTGTGTACTGGTGGATGTTAATGTGCGACTGGTTAAGTTTTGTGACCTAAAACTGTTAAAGCACGCTTTTCTTATTAAGCCTTTTCACCATTAGCTAGCTCCAGAAAACTTTAGAATTTATATCAATTAGTTTAACTCCTTAGCTTACTGTCACGTAGTATGTACAGACACTAGGGGTGCTCTAATACTGCGATAAACGAAGTACAACCAGCGGTTCGGCATCTGCGAGTTTATTGGTGTTGTAGCTTCAAGAGCTGGACGCACTCTGATCTATTGTTACAATGCATTTGCTTTATGTTGGCTAGATTAACAAACTGGTTTACAAACTGGTTTTACT
>JAOBAT010012337.1:0-10176 GCA_026413305.1 Hydrozoanthus tunicans | reverse complement strand
GTCAATGGGAGGGAAGGGCGGGCGGGGGGGGAGCTAGATTTACGTACATTTTGGATATTCGGAAGCGGTTCGATGGACTTATGTCCAGTGGGGAATGGATGGGCTTGCATCTGGGTACTGGGGGTTGAATATATATAGGCGCACATTTGGGTTTGTGGACTTTTATTCTGATGGCTAGTAGAGGCTTATACCCCGGGACTTGAGTGGGCTTATGTCCGGGAACTTGAGTCAGGGGCTTGTATCTTGGGATTCGCGTGGGCTTATATCCGGGAATTTATTTGGGTGGACCTATATTCGGCGAAACTCAATTCCAGAAATTTCAACGTCTAAAAATAGCAAAACAACCGCGAGTGATAATCTAGAGCTACAGCAATTTGCGCTGGCCGCGGCAAAAAGAAAAGATTTTCTGATAAAGTATTGTCATTTTTTGTTCAATACATACCAGTGTCAGCAGCTCCTAGGAGCTTTCCACAAAAGTTTTCTATGGCTTCGTCTATTAAAGGGATCATCGCGTGGATGTTTTCCTCATTAAAGTCTGCAGCCAATGTGCAGCGAATTCGGCTCCACTTTTCTTCCGTGTTGTCCTGAACCATCCCATCATTCAAGGGCTCTTTTATCGCGTCTGTTGTTTCTCTTGTTTTATCACGAAACTTGGGGAAGTGAGTGTTAAGAATTTGTCTCAGCGCCTCAGGATCAGCGACAACAATCTCTGGGTCACTGCCCAAATACCAGGTGAAAATTTTTCCATATTTTTTTAAATATTCCAACTGCAGATTATGGAGATCTTCTGCGGTTTTTAAAGTCATCCAGTTTCGAATAGATGATAAATGCTTGGGTCCTGGCAAGTTGAGTTTTTCCAAACTAGCTAGTTTTTGAGCATGAAACCCAAAATATAGCAACAAGATGAAAAGACAAAATAAAGTGACAAATATTATTGATTGGTAGGCCCACGTAGTTTCCATAGCAACCTGTCGGAACAAAATCCGACATTTGACGCATGCACTTGTTTTCGCCGTACTTCTTAAGAACTAGAACTAGACAACCTCCCATTGTTCTGCGGCTTTTTGCCCACACACAGAATATTTAAAATTTCATACGGCTAAGAATACATTGACCAGTATACAAAAGCAGTGAAGCTCTATTTTAAAATTAAAGCAATGTTTCTTTTGTGCTATAACAACTTAGCCAATCATAGAAATCCAAAACAAAAGCAAAGAAAACCTTTTAACTTCCGACGTTTGGCCACATGAAATGTTTCTTAAATCTTAAAAAAGGGATGTTTCAACTAGAAAGGCTTAAATGAGTGAACTGGAAAGAAACACTGACATTAGCTTACTTATGAATATAAAGTTTAGCCAATCAGATCAACTGTTTAACAATATTGTGTAGTAAGCACCTTTCTTCATTTCACAGCTGTTGATCTACCGCCTAGGCCTAGTTCTTACTCGGATCGTTACTTAAATTACTTTAGCTATTTAAAAGGGAACAGTGAACCTTAAAGTTACCTTTCTTAAAATAAAACCCTTAAAGGTGTGGAGACCGTATTTAAACGTTTTTTCTTGTGTGTGTCGCGCTGATTTTCGGCGAAATTCTAGTTTGAGTGTGCGTGTTTCGGATCGTTTATAGCCTGCGAATAGCCTATTCGCAGGCTAGATCGTTTTGGGTCTTTGAGCGTGGGCGCTTGTCAACTTGTCAGCGGTAAACGAAGGTAACGTGTGACGAAGGTGATGTTTTGTTGTCACGAGCTCACTTACACAGCCAAGAGTGAAAGTTTGAGTTTAAATTTTGTCCGATGTAACAATTCAAAGATGAATATTTTCAGTTGGAGCCAATTCTTACCCATATATCTGACGTCATAGCCTCACTCTTTCTCCGCTGACCCCCTATTTCTGAGCCGCCGGTACATGCAGCATGTAAAGTGTTTTAAACTCAACTTTCTCGGAAAATCAGCGCGACACAAGGAAAAAATATTTAAATTTCGTTTTCACACTGTTAAAGACTTTGTTTGACAAAAGTCGATTTTTGGGGTTCAGTTCTTCTTCAACGATTTTTGTTTATGTAGCAATGCTGATGATTGTAGAATCAACGGTGATAATGATGAGTGATGATATCATTATGATGATGAGCGTAATGATTTAATTGGTTATTCTAATAAAAGAGGTAAAAGTCTTTTGACATCAAAAATCACAAGATCAAAACACCAAGAAAAATTTATATTCGAACAATTGTTTGTACATGCTGTTTTTTTAATCAAATATCTCACTTCATTCTCCCATGCAAACTATTAATATTCTTGCTACAGTGACAATTGCGAATTCCCTCTCCACTCCCTGAGAAACAACAATTCTTCTGCCTTACCCTCACCCTCTTAAGATCTTGATTTTAAAGGAAAAATAAATTCATCTTAAATTCCTTATTAGGCAAGTATAGAGCACGAAACGTTTCCTCACCATGTCTTGTGAAAGCAAACATAGATAGGAGGTTTTTCTCGATAAGCGTTGTTTCTCACACCGTGGCTGATCGAGCAAGCTTGTTTGGTTTCTGAGCTAGAGATTTAAACATTCGTTCAGCCAGAATATGTCTTTTGACATTCATCGCGAAAGGAACAGATAAACAGTCGTTATACACGAATAAAAATATAACTTTAACACTCGTTGTACAAAATAAACTATATAATTGATGAGTAATTGAGCCAAAAGACAAGCCTTGATCACAAATGAATTGCTGCAAAATTTTAGAACTTACCTGTTTGCCTTGAAGATACTGATCAAAACAAAGAAGTCGTTTATAAGCCGGGCGTTGGTTTGTGAATTATAATTCATCTGCCTGCCAAACTCTCTCTCTCAATATCGCCAGCGAGCGGATGTGTCAACGAAGTTGAAGCCAGATCTCAACGTGTCACGAGGCGATTCGAAAGTGCAGAAATGCGTTACAACATGATTTGTAAAACACCAAGTACATAGGAGAAAATACTGTATTTACGAAAAATTGTACTGCAAAGAAATATTTCGCCCCTTTGATGTTTTAATTTATTTATTGTAAGCTTTAAATACTGTGATACTTTGTTGCTATATTCTATCATTATATTACTGTGCATTTGCCTGATATTTGCGTATTTTGAATTGTACTACGGCCAATATAAATATATATGAATATAAATAACTTAGTAAAAAGCTACAAACAGCTGTTATCCGCTTTATATATAATATTTTGTTGTGTACTAAAAGTATGCCAAACAAAGTTTACCAAATTTACTTTCATCAAAAATTTTACTTAAAAAGAATAAGAACTAAAGAAAAGTTCTCTTTGATTTGACGTGTTATTTAACCGTCAGCCTGTTTCGTGACTCGCGTTTTTTTTAACAAATGAAGATTCATCTGAATCAACCTCGCTGATCGATTGGTTAACCTGGTCTCAAAGCGTCAGCAAGCTTCAAGTTTGAAAATAAAATCCATGAAAAGGCGCAAGATTTCCTTGATGAATGAAAAGAAACATTCCTGACCAGACTATAAGGGAGCAAAATTCTCATTAAATATAGCTCAGGGTGTTACGGCTATCATAGCTTTAAAGACTTTTCTGTCAACTGAAAACTCTTCGTTTTAAAATGAGAAAACTTGCGCTTTTTATTATTTAGTGCGGTTCTTTAGGGGGCAAAAAAAAACTAAATAAACATAGCTCAGGGTGTTTTAATTTCTGCCATTTAAAAACTTTTTGTTATAAAGGAGAAAAATTTGCGCTTTTTATGATGTTTGCACGGACAGAATGTCAAACCTTTAATTCGGAAGTTTAAAACTGCACTCGGGGATGCAAGACCTTAAAGACGAATTACTACGAGTGGCTTTTTGGTTCTGCAGAAACAAGCTGTTAATAAACCCTAGAAAGACAAAACTTTGCGTATTTGGAACCGGGGGGGTGGGTACTTCGGGGTCAAAAGGGTAGGGATGACCGTCGGAAAAGTCCCAAAAAACCCTAAAAAATAACAAGGGATAAAAAATTTCCCCCCTAAAAAAAGTTTCTCATGATGTGCAGTGAATAAACAAAAAAAGGCGCGCGCGTAACAGAACATTAACTTTTTATCAGTATGCACGTTTGCTAAAACGCGGGACTGCAAGCAGAGTAACAGCTTGGGGTTTTTCAACCCTAAAAATTACCAGACTATTGGTTTATCACAGGGTATCTTTTCATAACCCCTAAAAAATACCGGACTGACAATTTTAACCCCCAGCCCCAAAAAATATGACGGTCATACCTGACCATCCCAATACAGGGAGTACCCCCCCCCCCGGGATTTGGAACCACCCAAATGCTGTCACGAACCACAGTCCCGCCAATCCACTTCCTGGGCAAAACACTGTCAGCAGCATACGTTGGCCTTATTCTTGACAGCCGTTTATCGTTCAGCGAACACATCGATAACTTGGGATCGGACCTGATGCGCAAACTGTGTACGGTAAACAGAATCCGTCGCCTATTGGACAAACGAACTTTACCCACAGTCAGCATCAATTCACTGGTTTTCTTCAAAATGTTGTACTGCTGCTCTGCCTGGGCAGGCACAAGCAAAGGCAACATCAAAACACTACAACTAGCTCAGAACTTTGCCGCTAGAATAGTGTCAGGGAAACATAAACATGACCACATATCACCTACGTTAAAGAACCTTAATTTTCTACCTGTCTCAGAACTGTTAAATTACAGAGACGCCGTACTAATGTTCAAGTGTACAAATGGCCTGGCCCCAGATTAATTATCTAAATTATTTAAACAAAGAGGCAATTTACATAGTTATAACACTTGAAACCGAGAATTGTTTAATATACCGAGGGGCCGCACGACAACAGCCCAGAACTCTTCTGTTTATAGTGCAGTTAAGATTTGGAACAACCTGAATTACCTAATTTATATTGTATTTTTCCTAACATTTTAACCTATCCTATGAACTTTATATTGTATATGATTAGCTTTAGAGCTTATAACTTATTTTTATTGTATAGACTAGTTTAGAGAATTATAATCATTGTACAGATTGGTTTAGAGGAAATCATTTTGTCATTAAATTTTCCTGAAAAGCCCTTCGGGGAGTGAAAATAAATTTAATGCACTACTGTACTGTACATATAAAAATGACAGAGGGACTTAATAAGCAACATTTTAACTAAAAGTGTACGAGTTTTACTTTTTATTGTTTCAGTTGAGGAAGAATGCTAAGATGGTTTAAAGGAATTGAGAAACTGCCAATAATGCAAGAAGACAACACACCCCCACCCCTCCCCACGGACAAACTAGCCCCGCGTTGTATCCCCACGGGAGTTTTTAAAACAAACACTGGAGTTTTGTTTTTGTTTCGGGGCTTCTCGTTGCCGCACTAATTAGTAAGGTTTGTTGCCGCTCCCAAATATACGGACCTTTCTTTTATTTCAAAACAAAAGAAACGATTGTTGTTAAAGGCCGACTCTAATTTTCGACGATGTCGTACTATACAAGAAGTCATTTTGCCACCGATTTACAATCCCAAAAAATGTTCTTTCAATTCGATAGTTAGGTAAACTCATAATTTCTTCCCGTTTGAAAGCAAGGAAGCTACAAAAATAACAATATTCAATAAATTGTTTAGCCGCGTCTTTCTGTTGTATTGTAATTTGTTTTTTAATGCAAATAGCGACAGTATTTTAAAGCGGGTCAAAGTCTAAATACCTGATGATAAGTTTAAAGATTAAGTTTTCGTTCTTCCTTAATTAAGTGACTAACTATTTACAAGACGCAGTTCTTAGTTTCAGAGTGCAATTTGCAGTTTCTCTTTGCAGCCTGTGCAAGATTAACTCCTTCAGTCTATGAGAGACTTATCGGCGATCTATTCATTTCAGGTGAGTATTTACATTCGTTTAACAATCTGCCAACGTATTCTGATAATAGCTAGACTTAATAGGCAAGGGGCCGGGCGAGAAGAAAATTTAACTAATCGTTTAATAAATGACTGCCGCTACTTGCTTCAACTTAGATAGTTCTACACTGGTAAGTTTGTTCAGTACAAATATCCTTACCGCGAAAGATCTACTCTTTGTAGAGACTGTTTACCTACTGGTGTGAAAAGGTCCTCTTAACTGAATACTTAGATATATAATTAGCTGAAAAAGTTGGCTAAAACTGGAATAGAGGCCAATCTTAACTTCAGGCGTAGCTAGAAGGCGAAGTTTTGAAGTTGATATAATTAATGCGTTAGAATCTCACAGCCAAGTTAAGAACCCAACTTGCTGCCACAGCTTTGAACTCAAAACAGTCGCAGCTGTTTTATTGTATGTTGACACAAGTCTTATTGTATGTTGAAATGATGACCCGGTTCGCTTATGGCTAAAAATTTAAATATACTTTAAAAAGTCACCGAAGTATTTTTTCAAGGCCATGCAACACTTTTAAGGGCCGCTGCGCGCGCAGCTTTTAATCCACTTAGAGTTCATCAGTATAAATAAGCGGCTTTTCTTGTTGAGGAACAAGAGTAAAGGTATTATTACTATTACCAATATATCAAGATATATCGGGTCACGTAAGGCACCAGGCTTTCTTGAGTTTCTTTTTCTTTACATGCTTTTTTTTTATTATAAGAACCAGTAAATTTGGCCGAGGCTCATTGATCTTAATTTTTTGGCGATTTGAGCCTTAAGTTGTTCTTAATTTGTTCTTATTTCTAAGTATGGTTTAAACCGAAAAAAAAACTGCAACACATGTATTTGAAAACGGATTGCTTGGCGGGTGTATTCTTGGTCAATTCATCCCCTGATTCATTTTCCCGAGACGATTTTCCAGTGGCTATCCTAGGACTGGTTTCATATTCAAACTCTTACCTTGTTCAAATTAAGTTACGTCTGTTGATTCTCTCAGAACTCCGCTGTATTAGCGACATTACAGCTTAACTACTCTCAATTTCTGCGCCGGACAAAATCGAACCAATTATCGTTCTGACCTTTCCGAAAACTTTGGCCCCGAACCTCAGCTTGTTCTTAAATTGTTCTTAAATTTTGGCCAATCTGAGCATCGTTGTTCTTGTAAAGTTGTTCTTATAAAAAAAGCGTTATTTGTCTTGCTCCTCAGTTTCTCTCTCTGCATGCAATGTCCCTAGCTAAAAGCTCCTCTTTTTATCCTTTTTTTTCCAGACCAGTGTTTTAAGAACCTCTTCTGGTTAAATTGTTTTCATATCGTATTCTAATCATTAGTTGACTAGACGAGTTTAATGCACTTTTTCTACAATAGAGATACAACTATTCGACAATTAATAAACTTAAAAACTACAATCCTAAACTGGAAGGCTAATGCGCCACTTGAATAATTACTTAACTTTTTACGTTTAGCTAACTATTTTGATTCTCAAAAGCGTTCTATAGTTTTATATAAGTTCTAGAATAAGTAAGCCGTGTTCTACTAAAGTTTGTAACAGGTAAAAAACAGAAAGAAGCATTTGTGATTTCTAAGCAAAAATTCGCTGTTGTTATTGAACTAAGTTCTCTCATTTGTTTACATTTTTACAATTCTAGCTAGTTCCTTTATTTCTTTGCAACGAAACTAAATTCTTAAAGGTAAGCCTAAAAACTAGGTTTTCTCACGGTAATAGGGCTGAAAGGTCTTTCCCTTGAGTACAACAGTTCGAATTAAACTACTAATAGAGCTATTTATTATTTTCGAGTAGCCAAGGTCAATGCGAAAGTTGTGACATGCAAACATGCGAACTATTTCAAACCTAAAATCATCTATTTTTGTGTCGTAACAGTATGATCGATTAAACTATGAAATCCTGTTTAAAGAGAAAAGAATTAGGTTGCGGTTTGTCAAGCGAGTTAACGCGATAGTCTAGACTTTTCACAGATCACAGTTAAACAATCGCAAATATTAAAAAGGTTTTTTAGTCATAAAGTTTAACTTATGTAGCCATACACTGTCCGCTTGCTTTAAGAAAAGTTTTTCAAGGGCAAAAATACCATGGCAAACCCCCTCACTCACGCCAGTGATACCTTGTCATGCCCCTCCTTTAGTGCAAGGATACCCTCTCAAGCCCCTCACTCAAGGATCGGATACCCTATCACCCCTCTCATTCAGGCAACGGAAACTCTATCAACCTCCTTACTCAAAGCACGGATACCCTCTCAAGCCCCTCATTCAGGAATCGGATATCCTGTCATGCATCTCCTTCAGGGCACGGATACCCTCTCAAGGCCCTCACTTAGGGATCGGCTACCCTATCAACCCCCTCACTCAGGCCACGGATACCCTGTCATGCCCCTCCTTCAGGGCACGGATACTCTTTCAATCCCCTCACTCAGGGATCGGATACCCTATCAACTCTCTCACTCAGAGCACGGATACCCTCTCAAGCCCCTCATTCAGGAATTGGATATCCTGTCATGCATCTCCTCCAGGGCACGGATACCCTCTCAAGCCCCTCACTTAGGGATCAGATACCCTATCAACCCCCTCACTCACGCCACGGATACCCTCTCAATCCCCTCACTTAGGGTTCGGAAACGTTATCAACCCCCTCATTCGCGCCACGGACACCCTGTCACACCCCTTCTTTAGGGCATGGATACCCTCTCAAGCCCCTCACTTAGGGATCAGATACCCTATCAAACCCTTCACTCAGGCTACGGATACCCTCTCATGCCTCTCACTTAGGGATCGGATACCCTATCAACCCCCTCACTCACGTCACGGATACCCCGTCATGCCTCTCTTTTAGCCCATGGATACCCTCTCAAGCCCCTCACTTAGGGATTGGATACCCTATCAACCCCATCACTAAGGCCACGGATACCCTGTCATGCCCTGCCCTAAGGGCACGGATACCCTCTCAAGCACCTCACTTAAGGATCGGGTACCCTATCAACCCCCTCACTCAGGCCACGGATACCCTGTCATGGCCCTTCTAAGGGCACGGATACCCAATCAACCTCCTTCTTCAGGGCACAGATACTCTTTCAACCCCCTCACTCAGGGATCGAATACCCTATCAACCCCCTCACTCAGGCCACGAATACCCTGTCCATTTCCTCCTTCAGGGCACGGACACCTTTTTGCATTTAAAAAGAGAAAAAATTGTTTTAAATCATTATGAATTTTTTTTTTAAGGGCGAAATTCACAAACATGGAAAACCTTTTTGAAGACGTTACAACACTCGTTACAGCAGCTCTGTCCGGTTTCTATAGCAACATGCCATCAGCCTTCACATTGTTACTAATTGTCTCACTGTTTGCACCGCTGATCTACTGGAACGGAACCCGAAGGTACTACTGGCTCAATAGTAGGACCAAACTTCCGGGAGCGAAGCCTCTTCCTTATTTGGGAAATTTTCTAGATATTAGGAGATACGGTGGAATACACAACCTCCAACTTGGATATTTGAAAAAATATGGAAAGATATTTACCTGGTCTCTTGGTTACGAGCCCAGTATAGTCGTGGCCGACCCAGTAGTTGTTAAATGCATTTTATCGAGGGACTTCCAAAAGTTTCGCAATCGAAGTCATGCAAACTTAAGAGTTCCCTTTCCGTTAAGTGAAAATCTGTTTGATTTAAAAGATGACAAGTGGAAAATGATGCGTGGTACTGTGTCGCCAGCATTCAGTGGGCACAAGTTAAAACATTTGGTTCCGCTGATTGAGAAGTCCGTTCAAACGATGATCATCAGTAAACTAGAATCTGTGGCTGATAACGGTGAGTGGCTTGATAATAGGGAGCCTAAGAACGAGGGCCGCAGAAAACAATAGTGCGGAATACAATAGCTGCACGTTGGAATGCACTGTCCTGGTAACCTGCGCGCACGTTGTCGTCTCGAAAATTACGGCATGATTGCTAGAACGACTTACAGAAAATTCTGGAAAATTTTCATTTTCTTTTAATAAAAGCACCTTTTTATTTTTTTTATTCATAAAGAGTTATTTGGAAAAAAGAGAAAGTAAATAACTAGCCATACGTGATCAAAAAAGGACAAACAAGAAGCGTCTTAACATTTTTTGTCAGCCACCGTTGTCGATGTTGACTTCCTCGTTGCTAAGACCGGCGCACACTTGAGGTAAAGAGCTGAGCTGTTTGCTCGCTAGGCTGTTTACTCTGCTTGTTCCGCACGTGTGCGGCAAAATTTTAGTGAGATTCGAGCTCGCGAGGCAAAAATCTCCCTAAAATTTTGCCGCAC
>JAOBAT010012326.1:0-10176 GCA_026413305.1 Hydrozoanthus tunicans | reverse complement strand
TTTAGGGGCATTTAATTAACGCGAATTTTTGAAATTCGCGTTAATAACATGCTTCGTTAATTTCCTATATTAAGGTAGTCAAATTCACCCCCTAGCCTCGTTCCGTGTAGCACAAAAACTTTGCGGGAGTTATATTTTGCGGATTGGCGATTTTTTGTGGTTTGCGGGAACAAATTTTCGAGATGACTGAAACTTCTAATGGGAACTAGTTTTTGCGATTCACAGTTCAAGTAGCAGAAGAAACCTTAATATGGTATTTTCAACTTTAATTTTACGCTCTGTTGGGTCAAAGTTCACTCTACTTTAATATTTATCGTAGAATAATACGGTAAACACTGTAGTATCTTACTGCACAAAGGGACTGAACAACGGCAAAACAAAACAAAGGCCAATTCCTACCATACACAACAAAACGCTTTTTCGTTAATACGGTATCACTATATACAGAAAAATCCCATGATCATCGACAAAGGATGGAAAAAACGCGGCATCACAGATGCCCTAGTAAATGGTGTTCCTTAAGATGAACCATTCGCAACAATCTGCTGAACTGAATTGCTGTTCATTTGACATTTTTTTGTTCTTGTACAATGTTTTGTTTGCGTAACAGACTCCCAAGTGGCATAAGTCCATTAAAGCAGAGTTTTTAGTTTGACTGAAGGAAGTTAATTTTTGCGGCGTTTTATTTTGCGGATTTTTTTTTTTCTGCGGGAGTTAATTTTTGCGGATCGAGGTCCGATCCGCAAAAAATAGAACCTGGAAAATTTTCATGCTGCACGCTATTTCAGGAAATAGGCCTGTGAGCATTTTGCACGGACAAACTGTGTTCACGAAGGAATTCTTTTCATTTGTGGACGCTTTGGGGTTTGATTTCTGAAAACATTCAACTTTCGTGATTCGAAAGCGAGGCTTGGGGGTGTTTGACGTAAACATGCATAAGGCCTGTTCCAAAAGACAAAAAGAAGTTGAGGAGTGCGGCTTTTATGTCACAAACTAATTACGTATTTTGACTGCAAGAAGTATACATATACAGCTGAAGGCTTTGTCTGTGGGGTAGTTAAGAACAATAACTTCACAAAATATCTCAGCAAGTGTAGCTTACACACATGACTGACTAGCATTCGGTGGCACAGCCGAGTGATTAGGAACCTCGGGACGCAACTTTAACGATGAGAGCTTACAAAACACGTATCTTGCTTTCCCTTTTCGACTATACGTGTATCTGGTTCTTTTGTCATCTTTTAAATTGTCTTAAGTGGCGCAAGTTGAACAGAAAAAGATCAAAGCGCCCTGCATAAAGATACAAAAGGATTGCGAACTTCTTCGTTCCCGTAGTCGTAAGAAATCCAAAATTAAGATTTTAATTTCACGTTGTAATTTTGTAGACGACTATACGTGCCGGTGGCCCGCACGGTGCATTCCAACGAGCAACTATCGTTTTCTGCCACTGTCATCGGCGTCCCCGTTGCTCAAAAGGTACCTAATAGCTTGTGTAACCCTTAGCAATAGTTCAGAACGATTTAAAACAGATTTGTTGTATCAAGAACTCTTAGATTAATTCGGCTAAACTGACTTTATGATCAAGGAATGGAATTGTATAAAGTACGAGGAAGAGCCTGAATTTTTCCAAATGACATTAGCGGTTTTCAGTTAAAGCCTAGTGAAGAACTAGGTAGCAATAGCAGAAACAATCTGGCGAACACAAATTAATCTTACACTTTCTTCTGTATTTGTTAGTTAAGATTTCTCTATTTCCGATCTCATGCGCCTAACCGGCTCAAGAAGAAGCGAAAGTCTTTTAATTTACCTGCTGAAACGAACATTGAGATAGCACTTCTTTTTATCTAAAAAATCTACTAATGCACGGGCGGTAGAGTAACTTAAACAGCTAGTTGTCGTGAATTGTTATGCTATAAACTATGGTTTTAGCTACCTTTGAATAGGATTTAAATTTGCTTTGAAATTTTGCTCCGATGAATTATTCATATCACAAGTGAAGATATTTGTGATGTTTTGGTGCTACGAATACTTAGTTGATAGTCTATAATAAAAATAAGTTCTAATGAAACAAAATCTTTGATAAAATAGATCAAAGCAGTGAGTTTATCATATCAATCTTTATCCAGTCGATGAAGAGTGTATTTAGCGACAAGGTGAAATTTCAAATGCAGTGCGGTGGAATAGGATAAACTGAACTGTTACTTGACAAAAACTTAACAAACATTTTGTATCCTTGTTAATATTGTTGAAACTGTATCGATAAGCCCTTAAAAGGCGAATTGCTTTAGTGCCAACAGTAGTGTGATTGTTGGTGCTGAATAATATCTATGAGTTTAATGTTCGTAAACATTGTCTCAACTTACTGACTCAAAATCTTTTCTTGCTGGCTAGTTTTTCCTGTCTCGTAACAACACCGTAACCGCCGCGACGGCTATTCCCAAAAGGACGAAAAGGAGCAACAGTATTAAAACAAATAGTTTGACAGTAAGGCTGCTGCGATCCATGATTGAGAGCTTGAAACTCAGTCGCGGAGTCAATGCAAGTTTAAACACTTGATTGCCTTTACTGTCAATCTTAGTGAAACTATTTAAAGTATTTTGCAAGTCTGTAGTATCAGCGGGACTTTCCCGTATAAATCTAAATAATTAATCAAGGCAGTGTTTTGGCAACCAGTTTTTTGAGGAGGATATTAGTTAACGACACATTCTCGCTAATCGAAATAGTATTTATTGCTGCTGGGAAAATTCTAGAAAATCGCACCAGCCGTTCACTTTTATTTGGCATTTGCCCTGCTAAAAGTTTTAAAATAAACCAAAGTATTTTTCCCCAACTAGAATGAGTCCACAAACTTCTCAGAAAAGGATAGTATCTGGGAATACATTTTTCTTCTTTAAAGAGTATATTTACCCACAAGCTAAGACCACATAATTTCTAATTTGTCTTTGTTTTTGCTCACCAAAACAAGACCCCCACCTTAGCTCTTGTTTGTCGTAGTTGTGCCGTGATTCCGACATTGCTATTGCAGAATACGATGCTTTCCTTTTAACCTACAATCACAAAACCCGATTCAAACTATAACAAAAATTTGTCGAACTAAGATTTTAGCCAGCGATCGTTTAGTCTTTAGTTCGCTCATCTTAAATAGAGCGTAATGTATAGCGACATTCGAATTCCTTGTAAAAAAATGGTCAAAATTGTATCTAATCCAGCAGTTAAAATCTTTTACAAAGCCGGATGGTTATAGTTCCCGGGGGAGGGGGGTGAGGGAGTACTCCGGGGTCAAAAGGGTGAGATAACCGTTGGAAAAGTCCCCAAAGTACCCTTAAAAATACCAAGGGATAAAAATTTTCCACCATAGAAAATACCTCTCGGTTTTTAAAAATCCCCTAAATAATACCAATTGAAAGCGGAAAGTTTTTGCTGGGTAGCTAGCGGGTCGGCGCTAAGTCCTCTCGTGTTGTGCTGAACCTGATATCCAGTGAATGAAGGCGCGCGCGTAATAGAACGTTCGCCAAAGGACGTCTTTTTAAACTTCTTATCAGTATACCTGACGCACGTTTGTAAAACACGGGACTGCAAGCAGCCCAATAGCTTGGCGTTTTTAGGCCCTAAAATATACTAGGCTCTTGGTTTAACACTGGATTTCTTTTTACAACCCCTAAAAAATATTGGACTGGTAATTTTAACCCCTAAAAAATACGACGGTCATACCCACTATCCCAATATAGGGAGTACCCCCTCCCGGTTATAGTTGTTTTTATTCCTGGTAATGAGGCATAAAAAAGAGTTCGGGAAAGAGTCGAAAAGAACACTTTTTAAAGTAAGGTGTTTTTTTTTTTTACTTAAAAGTACTGCATACCTTTTTTGTGTGCCATGTGATTTCACGATGTCTTGTCGAAAATGAAATGAAAACTCTCTTTATCTTAAATTAGTCTACGAGTCTGCATCATTACTGGCTTACTTCTAGTTGCCGATTCAACATTTCCTAGTTTTATTTAGAAGCTCACTCCACAGTCGCGCACCAACTCTTGAAAACGATTTACGTTTGATCTAGAGCCTTGTTTTTTTGGATATATAGAAACTCTTTGAAGCCGATGATCTAGTGTTGTATGGATGCACTTTTGCCGTACGTAATTAAGAAAACGTTTTTTAAATTTGAAGGGACTAAGTCCCTGCTGACATGCACTATTTCTGCGATCAATTTATAGTGTAAACTATAAAGAATACAGGCTGCAGAAAAAAATCACATGCAGAATGAAGCCCTTGTAGTGGAACAAATGGTAAGACATCACAAGGCCAAAGGTATATAAAAGTGTCTATTTTATTAACTGTCTTTACAAATTGACCATGATCATTTATGTACAAATTCAAATATGTGCTGTACAATATAAAAATATAGTTATCTCTATTAAAAACCTTCGGTTTCTGCCGCTGGTATATCAATCACTAACGGAAACTAAATTTTCTTATTCTTTACCTGAGTTTTGAATCTGTCCACTTTGGAAGAACATTAATCCTAACTTTTTAATCTACACACAGGAAAATTTTCATTTCAGAATTGAAATCAGCTTGTTTTTCTTGCTAACTAAGACACCAATGGTACCATTTCTTTTAGGATTTGAGATTCCTAACCTTTTTCTTTCTAGTGTAATAACAATACAGAAAACACCCGCGTATAAAAACACACGATTTTGGAGGTAGGGCTTATTAAGTTCTTATTTAATGGGTTTTTAGTGAAAAATCAGCAGCAAGATTTTCTTAAATTATTCTTAAATTAGGTTTTTGGAATACAGGACTGTAACTTTGCAAGAAATGCTGCTTGAGATTTAATTAGCATATTTTTGGTAAAAATAATAAAATAAATGGACATTAATGTAACAACTTGCAAACACTTATACAGGTGATACACAGAGCTAGAGTTGTCTGGCAGGAGGCAAATATATCATGGGATATTCTTTGCCCTCTCCATTTTATAAGAGCATCCTGGTTTTCTTTTCATAAAAATTATATTGTTTTATTTATAAAAATTTGGCCTGTTTTTCTTTATGCGGGTGTTTTCTGTAATACTGATTTGGAATAAAAATCAACGATTTGGTTTGTCAGATACAGGGCGGTAGCTCGAGATATATGCTGTATGCATATCTTCCTACTTTACAAGTTATATTGTTGACGAAAATATAAATGTACATTTTTATAATTAACGGCAACTAAGTGTATTACGCAAAATAAAAAATTGAAAAACAAAATAAAAGTTGCAGGTTTGTTTTTGCCAGTCCTCTAAAAAAACTGACAATGACTGTACATGGTGATTTACATATGTTTGATTGATTCATTTGCTGTTAGTGATGATACAATCAGGACAGTAACATTATCAAGAATCTGTTCTCTTATCAAAATCTCTCCGCTATCTTCTCACTATGCCGCAAAATTGAATAAATAATACAGTATAGTTTATTAGCGTTATTACATATATTACTAATCTGTAATCATCTCATCTGTGATAACTAATTAGTGCTAGTCAGTTCGTCAAATCATTCTCAAAGCAATTGGCACTAAATCAGAAAGGATGTCAATCAGAAGACTACAGGGAAAAACGAACATCTCATTTGAGGATCCAAGTTGGAAAGGCACTAAAACAACTTCTGTCCAACCAGAAGCAGAACTTAAAAATCATTTGAACACTTGTGTTACCACCGTCGGTTCACAATAATTTAGCAGTATAGCAGGATGGTCGTTTCAACAGTTTCTTTCATGTTATAACGGGGTGTTCGCACTAAGGAGGTGATCGAGGGGTGTGGTTCCACTCTGATTCAAATGACCTAACCAAAGAACATCGACGAAAGAGAAACAAACATTCCTCCAACAACATTTTTCGCTATTATTCCTGTGTACGATGTTGAGAACTTTACCACAATAACACTCAAGAATTCTCTGTTTGGGCTGCTAAGACTTGGCAGAACTGACAGGCGACTAAGATTCAAATCTGAACTCTCTCTTACGGAATCAGTTTCTCCAGTATGAATCACGTCACAACTTAGGATCTCTCTTTAGCATCGAGTAACGTCGTTTTAAACTGCTATAGTTTGGCACTGTTTACGGCACATGCTCAACCTGGCTTCGCCAACGAGGACTGTCAATTCTGAATTTCCAGTTCCTTCTGTCACAACAAAGTGCTCTAACCAACGTTTTCCTCGTGTGCTATCTCATGCCGAATTCAGTTTCTCCTACTAGGAATCATTTTTCTTGTAATACCTCTCAACGAGGGCATCCAATCTAATAACCATTTCGGGTCTCCGATACCTTTCGCTATAACATGATAATGTCTGAAGTTGGTCTTTCTCTATTTTTTCCTCTGCCTAAACTTGAAATCTTGACACATAACGATTGTTTTCTATCAAACGATTTGCTGTTTTCTTCACGTGCCTTGAGCCTGCAGTACAGATATGTGTTGGAAGCGGCTAACAGGGCTATGATGATGACCAAAACGATGACTATAGTGATGTTGATTGTTACAACTGTGAAGGAAACAAAAGATACTTGTAAGGTCAAAGTCGCATGCCAAGCATTTAATGAGGTGTCGATGTTTTGCATTAAGGTGCAACGTGCTGCAATGCAGGTGGATATGTTGCAAAAAATGCATTTGGTTAAAGTCACGATAAAGCTTATTTTCTTAATTTTTAGATGAAAATTAACAATTTTTGGCTTAAAAATGCAGTGCTGACGTAGTAGGAGGCATATGACGTACAGAAGGTATTAGGCAAAGACAGTTTGGATTTTGGTTATAATAGTACCATAACTATTATCAACGAGTTATTCCCTTGAAATTGTTTAAAATAAAATTTTCATATCTTTTTAACTGGAATTAAATTTCAAATGAAACCCATACTCACTGCTGCTACGTTACAAGTTACCTGGCCCCGTCCTGCTCGGTCAAAATTTACATTCCAATCTTTTTTTAATTAAAAAGCATAATTACACGCAGAAGTTTTCTTCAGTTATTCGAATCCGAGTACAGAGATAACAACATTTTTAATCTAGAAAGTAAAAACAATAAGCTCTATAGGGACTTTTAACGGCACGAGCTGTAACGACTGTTTTGCATAATTTGAGATGCGACGTTGTGTTGCAGATGTATGATGTTGCTGATGCAATGCAATGCAAACAAGGTAGTGAAATGAGATGCCATGTTAAATACTGCAATCTGAAACGTTTTTGTGAGATGGAGAACGGTGATATGCAATGCATTGTGATATTGTGTCACGTGAGCAAAACAACGTAAACTGTTCTTTCGTTATCCCTCCCCCCTCCTCTTTCTTTATTTGTCTTATAGTTTGATTGACGCTCTATTTCGCTCATTCTTGAATGAACCTTTCAAATTTCGAACTACTAAATTATCCCAGCTCGATCCGAATGTTTTCATGTGACCAGTTCTACAGAGTTTTGCCTTACATTTGCAGGAGTTTCTAACATTTGATCAACTCCGGTTTTCTCATAACAAATTGTCTTACTTTGTATGTAATATGTAAAGAGAATCTAGATACTAATAAATGCATGAGCTACGGGTTTGAAAGAGATGCCGCCCTGTATCTTGTTGCATTCCTTTGTTGCTGCCCTATACTACATAGAAAGAGTATTACTTACTCTTCGTTTACCAAAAAACTCAAGTTGTACCAAATTTCAATCTATTGAAAAATTATATTAACGTCATCTTGTCATTACCTATCTGTTTCTTTCACAGTATCAATTAAGTATAAAAGACAAAGACTGACTATCAAAACAAGCCCCATCAGTCATCCTCGTAATTTTCCTTTTATCTTTTCGTATAACAATTGATTAAGTTTTTTTTCTCTAAAAGAAATGGCAAATAAAAAAATGAGAAAATGAAAATGAATGGGCGTGCGTAGTGTACGGTGCATGAGTATAGATTAAAGGAAACAAACCTCTCTCATCACCTGTCTGGTAGTCCAAAACTGGATCGTCGGGGTCTCCATTTCTCGACAGCAATACGGTTTCTTCCACTGTAGTGGTTTGGTGCTCCGTCGTCAAGCGAGGAGTAGAAGGAGCACTAGTGCTTTGTTCTTGTTTCGTGACCTTACTAGGATGCGTTGTCACTACTTCAGACGAGCGCGAGCTTTTACTGGGTGTAGTAACAGTGGTTGACGTCGTTGTTTGAGGATTGCATCTTTCGTCTAGTTCAAAATTAGGAAAATTATTACAAACTCAACAACAAGGAAAAAGCAGCATTAAAAAGGTACTTGAAGTCCCTATCAAGCTTAGTTTTTTACTTTTTGGACTAAAACTGTTGTCATCTTTGAACTCAAATTTCGATCAACCAAATAAAATTTCCACGTCCATGTATGCTTTCTAATCAAAAAAAGATCAGAATGTAAATTTTGACCGAGAAGGCCGGGAACTGGTAACCTGTGACGTAGCAGCAGTGAGTTATGTGGTTTTTGTTTTGTTTTGCACGTTTCAAGTCTAAAAAATGTAGCAGGAACGGCGAGAAAAGGTTTTATTTTCGAAAATTACTGTTATTAAAGGGTTCTGCTTTTCATCTGGAACTTAAAAAAATGAGCTTTATATAGGGACTTTAAGATTGCATTGCGATGGTTAAACAATTAATATAAATAATTATGTGATAGTAGGGTACTGGAAATGATATAGGTTACAGTCGCTCAACAGGCCAGGTTATAGAGTAGAAATAATTTTTCTTACCTTTACCATGTTTACAAACGTAAAATCGGATCCGTAAATTGTGGGTCTTGCAGTGTCCTCCGAAACGATTGTCAATGGAACCTTTTGTGCCATCAGATGTTGCTAAAAAGAGATAGAAACCCACTATCAAAATCAACTGATTAATATAATAATGCTACCGTGGTTAGGTCGAGCCATTATACTAACTTCGCACGATGAGTGTATGTGAGATTAAGTGCACCAAGTTTATTTAACAACTCAGTAAAGGGGAAGTAGTTTGCCCTATATACTATGTTAAAAGTACTAAGAAACAAGAAAACGAATCAAATTAATACAACTGCTAGTTTCCTAAATCATTTTACCAATGAATGAAAAGCAACGAATGCAATCAGACTGGGAAACTGTTGGAAAACCAACGTATAAACATGACTCAAGCAGAATTGGTCTATCTCGAATACCATGAAACGTCCACGGAATTTGGACTTGGGTATATATAGGTTGGTAACGTTCAGCTTTAGAGTTAAAGGAAAGACAGAAGGCATAAGCAAACTTTCACATCCTAACCCATAATCAAACAGTTTATAACAAAACACGGAAGCTCCATCCAATAGACAAAAATCAGTTAACAAAAACAAAAACCAATGAAGTCAGAAATGCAATGACACAGTCATAAGTAAAACTTCATTGTCAGATATCGACTGAATCAAAAACAAAATCGACGAGGATGTACGTTCAAGTCTTGACTTGAGTGTGTACCGGGAAGGACTTACTGGTTTAAACAGTTTAAAATTCATCTTACCAATAAAGTAATACTCCTTCCCTTTCTTGAATTCTAAGTTTGATGAAGCGCTATATAGTTGGAAGACTACTGGGTAATATTTCAGTGTGAGAGGAGAATCACATCTTAGTAGTAGACGGCTGTCAGGAGCGCTTGCATTACACGCCCAGTACGACTGGTTGCTTACTATCCATAGGTTGTTGTACAGTAACTCCTGCGGTGGATTGTCCTTAATCTGGTTCATTACCGTTGCAAGGTTAGGACAAATTATATTGACCTTTGATTTCGCCTTTACTGATATTGTTTGGTTAAGGTGGAATCTGCGAGAAGAAAGAAAGTGGTTCATGAACAGGACAAACAAATTGCTACCCCAACAAACAACAACAACAATTACTACTTTTCAAAAAATCTTTTTACTTTAAAATATACAGTACAAAAAACTTGCGTGAACAAGGCTCCGTGAGGAGTTGAAAGCTTGCCATTGCTTGCTAAGATTATTGTACTGTGTGTCTTAAAGTTTAATGATTTTTTGAAATGACTGAACCAGTACAGAAAAACATTCACAAAAACAAAAGCAACAATTACAGCTACTACTACTACTACTACTAGTACTACTCTTGCTACTCAACTACTACTACTACTACTACTATTACTACTACTACTACTACTACTACTACTACTACTACTACTACTACTACTACTAC
>JAOBAT010012315.1:0-10177 GCA_026413305.1 Hydrozoanthus tunicans | reverse complement strand
CCCCCTCTCTCTTCCTCCCCCTCTCTTATAAGCCCCACGTCTTGAACGTCTAAAAATAAGTCAGTCCCCCGTGGACTCACTACAGCGCTTACGGTGTGTTAAAGAAACGAGAAAGCTTTTTATAATGTAGTTGAGTAACTTTGTACGTTGTGAGTATTCCATCCTCTCGGTCCCAGCCAGTTTATCAACATCTAAATTCTTATTACATAACACGTATTGTTAGCCATTTGGAATGAAGAAAATAAGAATTGATCAAACCGAGCGAGCTACTAAGAGAGAAATTCTCCCAAGCTTGCTCCAATAGAAGTACGAGCCATCTGTAGTTGGGAGAATTTACAAACACAACCGGGGTTAATTTCAGGTTTCCATTCTCCCAAGCTTGCTCCAATAGCAGTACGAGCCTTCTGTAGTTGGGAGATTTTACAAACACAACCGGGGTTAATTCCAGGTTTCCATTCATCTATGATAACCCTATGCGCATGCGTTATGGGTTAAAACACAGATACAAAGTTAGCATCGCCCTCTGGTTTTGTCACATGCATGTTAACGATCAGGTAGTATTTTCTCATTGTGTATATTTAGCCCCTTTGTGTGATCTCTGCTCTCCTTTTCATTTCAGGTATGTTAGTAGACACCTTCCAGTCGTACAACCCAGTATTTTATGCCTCGGGTGGAGTTATCTTAGCTAGCACAGCTATTCTAGCTTTGGGCTTTCTTCCTTGCGCGAGAACTGGACGCGAGTCTATCAGACAGCAGTTGAATCTATCCGTTTGGGAAGTGTACACTGTCGTGGAGAGGATATCTGTTGTGTGACATGTTACAAGGGAAGATTTCTGCTGCGTGACATGTCACAAACAAAAATATCTGATGTGTGATATGTCATAAACAACTGTCGTGGAGAGGATATGTGTTGTGTGACACGTTACAAAGGAGATATCTGCTGCGTGATATGTCACAAACAAAAATATCTGCTATGTGACATGTCACAAACGAAGACATCTGATGTGTGATATGTCATAAACAAAGTTATCTGGCGTGTGATACGTGAAAAACGAGAATGTCTGCTATATGACATGTCACAAACGAAGATAACTGATGTGTGATATGTCATAAACAAAGCTATCTGTTGTGTGATACGTCACAAACGAGAATATCTGTTGTCTGATACGTCACAAACGAGAATATCGGTTAGGTGATATGTCACAATCGAAGATATCTGTCTTGTGATACGTACGCGTCATAAACGAAGAAATCTGTTGTGTGGTACGTCACAAACGAGGATATATCTGTTGTCTGATACGTCACAAACGAGCCTATCTGTAGTCTGATATGTTACAATTAAACAAGTAACAACAGAGCACATGAAAGATAACAATTTTAGTAATGCAAGACAACCGGAAAGGGTAACGGTTGTTTGACGGAGTAGCAGCGAGTAGAATTACACTAATTGGATATCCTTTCTTGGTCGCACTGGACATTTATCCTACGGAACAATGTGCTAATAGATGCAGTCTGTTCTTAACACCGTTTGCAAATCCCTGAATTCCAGTCTCGGGGTAAAGAGTCGACATAACTCGATCTGTTGGATGACACATGAGAAGAAAGCTTGAAAATCAGTTGCTTGCCATAGAACAGACTGCAACGTGGATTATGCTGCGACAAACAACAAGAAAAGGCATCAGCTGTTGTCAAAGACGACTCACAAACCGGAAATCCATGGATTATGTGACCAGCTCGAAGTGATGGTACGAATACTGTTTTCCCCAGAAATAATTGGCTCTGTGACCGATATCTATTTAGAGATTATCAAGTGATCAGTTAGGGGTCGTAGGAGGGACAGAAGAGACCTTAAGCACAAGCTGTCCGTGTCTCCACGGAGGCCAACCGGATATCAATTATCAATAGTTGCACACGTGATGCGTTTGTGGTGATCGTCACGGAGGTGAAAAGCGTCTCCATGACGATCATCACGACCGCATGACGTGTGCAAGTACACGTCAACTACTTATAAATGATTTCCGATTGGTTAACACGGACGTCTCGTGCTTTAGGTCTTTATTCATTGCTGCACACATGAGTGAGTAAGTAACTATTGCAAGGATCGTGTGACGCAAGGAGTACGTGACGCAAGGGTTGTGAGACGCAATAGTGCGTGAAGCAAGACTAGCAGACTAGCTAGAGAAAGAATACGCCTAAATCACTATATGACGTACGTGATCAATGCGAGAACACGGAGATGTCTGAAGAAAAAGTATTAATTACAGGGCAAATGATAAATGATTGCCAAGAGAAACGATTGTAAAGCTTGAGTTGAGTATGTGACTATCTTCGAAAAGAGCTACAAACTTAACCCTTTCAGCCCCAGCCGCTACAATCTTGGTTGCCTGAAGCGTGCTATAAAAAACCCAGATGCTATATATTTAGGTTAAATTTTAGATTAAGCTTCTCTTTAGATCTTCTTTTGTCATCGCACCTTAGCGGTTTTATTTGTTTCTCTGGAGACCGTGGGATCTAATTCGGTTCAATCACCACTTTGTAAATGTATGGGAGGCTAAATAAAGTTTGTGCAGGTGAGGGTTTGTACTGGTCGAAAAATATATGGATCTTTTTTTTTATTTTGTCATCAAGGCATCGAGGTGACGCGGACGACGACGGCAGAAAACAATAGTGAATACAAAAGCTGCACGTTAAAATAAGAGTTTTTTCCCATTCGTCATATTGCGCGTGCAAGAAGCTGCGTTCTCGTTGTGCTGCCAAAAAAAAAATTCGTCGTCGTCGTCTTGTGCAAAAAAAACTTGGCGCGTAGACAACTACAAAATTATGGCAACGCAACAAGACGCCGCAATTTCTTCGCATTTCCGGCACGCGCAGTATGACAAATGGTATGACATACTCGTGAAGTTCTCTATTAATTAGACAACAATATCATTGTTTCAATACAATAACGAGGGTGAATTTTCTACTGAAAACGATGAAATTACGCAGTTATTTTTGCCGTTCGATTAATCGGAAACTAAAAAAAAGTGGGAATTTTTTTTCTCTTACATATAGGCGAGTTTTTGTTTACATTTTTTGATTAGCATACACGTACACGCTCTTTTTATCAATTCAGTTGCAGAAACAAAGCTTCTGAATAATGAAAAGATTCGGCAGAACAAACTTTCTCTGAAAATATGAGACTGATATGCAGAGTAATCTTTTCATGGTGTGGTTTTAAAAATTGAAAGTTTTATATACAAAGAATGTATGGCTCATTATTGTTCGGTCTTGCCTCCAGCTGTTTTGCTTTTTCTTGAGAAGTGATTTTATCTTTGAAACAATAAACTCGTCTATATCCTCTTGTTTGACTCCTACATGAAAGCGGCCGCTCGCCTACCATACCCCTCACCCTAAGAAAAAACTGCCATAGCTCGTTAGAACTAAATGACAGTAAAACAACTTACTTTCAAAATAAGCGTAGTGCTAACTTCCTTTTTTTAATCAGAATCGGACTAGCTATGGCTCCGGAACTAGTACATCAAGCATAACTCTGCAACTCGCTCTATTGGTATATGTTGGGGTGTTCGTCGGAATTTTTAGGGGTCAAAATTGGCCATTCGCTATTTTTTAATGGTTTTTAGAGAAAAGTTCAGATTATTTTTAGAAAAGCGGTATTTTTAGAGGTGCAAAAAAAAATAATAAAATAAAAAACAGCAACAAGCATAATTTGTTCTGCAGTTTTTGCCTTCTTTTACAGTATCGGTCGGCAATGGCAGCTAGCTAAATAAAGTTTATTTTCTGTACGTTCTAGAGGCAAATTATAAATGAAGAAGGATTTGTTTTGCAGTTATTGCCTGCTTTAGAGGTAGTGTTTTTCATTGTATTATGAACTACTCTCTCTCCACAGTGAAGGCGTTGTTGCAAGCACTTTATCAATACATATTTTATTGAACATGATATTTGCTCCTAAAATTCAGCATTTTTGAAAAAAGGTGGTGGGTGGCGGCACATAATACCCAACCCCCTAAATTGGGTACCTAGGAAGTACCATCATTTTGACCTTTTCCCTAAAATTTAATTTCCTTGGCCCAGTTCGGTCACCCCATTGATTCAACTCATATCGGCAGAGTTTTTGACTCGCGGTTATCAAATAATATCTTTTCCACAGTTCCAGAGTCGCAAACCTTCGAATTTCAATATTTCTGAGACTTTTTGGGGAAAGAAGTTTTATTGTACATCAGAATTGACTGTTAAAGTTTTCAAATTTGCCTCGCACTCCCGGGGGATGGGGGGTTACTCCCATATATTGCCTATACGGGTATTTGCCGCTGGAAAGGGTATGGTTTTCAAGCCATTTACTCCGGGATAGGGTCTAGTATCATAGAAATTTGGTTTCACGTTTAACGGGATCGCTAAGCGGATATAAAAATTGTAATAACAAAACATTGAAATCCAGAACACCACATGTTTTTGCTTTTTCGAATTCTATGACACACAGTATAAACAAATCCTATTTTAGTGTTGGGATTTAAAATGGATACTCTGGTATAGGGTCACAAAATTTGCAGAATCTACTTTAGTAAGGGGTTGGACTTTTGCGAACCCAGCGGCACAACCCCACCAAAACTATATTGGAGTATCCCCCCCCCGGGCCCGGGGGCTCGAACTATATCTCCTATGTGGCCTATTTATACATATATTCCCCTGAACTGTTTGGATATTCCTTCTCAATCCATTCCACAAAGTATTTTTAAAAAATTATATTTAAAAAAGGCGCGAGGCTATATGAAAGCCTAATATACGATAGTAAATCATCAGAACTGGTTGTGTTAATTGTTTATGTCGCATTGTTCTTCATGAGTCAGGAACAAACGAGCAGCATACCCCCCCCCCCTTTTTATAAGAACCAGTAAATTTTTCCGAGGGTCGTTCTCAATTTTTCGGCGATTTGAGCCTCAAATTGTTCTTAAGTTGTTCTTATTTTTAAGGGTGGTTTAAATTGAACAAAAACTAAGCTAAGGTATTACAATACATGTATTGGAAAACAATTTATAAGGACTAACTTCGGGGCAAGTATGTATACGTGTCAGTACTGCGAATAATTTGAAGCAAAGACTGATGATGTCGAAGCTTGGTAATGCTTCAAAATAGTTATCGATCCCCAGCTTCTGTCAACTCGTTCTTAACTTGTTCTTAAAATTTGGCCAATCTAAACCTTGTTGTTCTTATAAAGTTGTTCTTGTAAACTTTTATTTATCTATGTTCTCTCTAAAATGTGGGAGATTTCTGTGAAATGCGGGAGAGCGGGAAATCAGGCGAAGATGCGTAAGTCAGACCACTGTGACAAGACCCTTTTACCAGATTTGTTCCAGTCGACTCAGCTGTATAAAAAATTATCAATAACATTGGCAGGAGCAGTGACAGCAGGAGACTGGGTTCTAGCACTGAACTATCACGTGGCTAGTCAAGAGTAAACAAAAGAGACCGGGTCTTCTAAACCGAATATTAAAAAGGTTCTGTGAGATTTGTTCTTTTCAAAGTGAGGATCTTTAATTAAATACGACATGCGGACTTTGTGAACTTCATCAGTTGGATTGTTAGTCAATGCAGGCACTACAAACGCTGTTAGCGGCAGTTTAACACGAAGCGAACACTTTGCCGGTAGCCGTTCAAGTTTCCTCGGATTCCTCTACTCGTTCCAAACCATGTATTAATATTGGCAAGGTTGAATCGAAACAGTCAAGCGGAACCCCTTCTATATACAATAACCTGAAAATGAGTGTGGCTCTTAAACTAGATTGTTGCATGAGAGCCGTTTAACTTCTTTACACTTCAACCTGTAAGCGTGGAAAATTGTTCGTAATTTTTTGTCTTTGGCGAACGGACTGGGTTGTCACTCCAAGCGCCATTTGTTTACGAAATGTTTTCAGCTCAAGAGCAGCATTTTGCAACACACAATGGCGAAGTTAATGAAGTAAAAAGCTTCGAAGATTTAATGTTGTTCTACAGGAATTCTGCTTGGAAATATGACATGGTAAGTTTCTCTTCACAGCTTATTTAAATGCCAAGTTTTCTATTTATTCTGTTGTAATTACGACTCGAACGCTTGAATATGCAAGTACTCTCAGAGGCATTGTTATGCATAAGCTCGAGTCTAGACAATCTAATTTCCTGAAACTACAGTTTTACATAGCTGAATTATATTATTTAATTTTTAGACTAACAACTATGAAATTTTCTTGCTTCGACAAAAACCTTTTCTAAATCATCTCTTTATTTGGATAGTTGTTTTAATTAGATAAACAAAACGAGTTTAAAATTTAATATTATACTGAGCACCTTGTTCTTCTCATATCCATATTTTGCGCTGAAAGCGTTCTCAAAAAGCCTTAACCCTGGTATAATTTGCAAACGTTTTAATCGAAAGCAAAATGGCAAGTTCAAATGCACAAGAAATAACTTTTGAACATTCGGTTCTCGAGAACTCGATCAGAGAAACTTCATCGCCTCCGGGAGTGTTTCTTTAAAACCATAATTAGAAACTGTATTTTTGTTTCTTCGCTAACCTTCAGATAATTTTTTAACGAGAAAAGAATGTTAAATCAAAAAGTTATAAATTTCCTGCCTGCGTATTTCGTTTCAAACCATTTCTTTAAAATTAATATTTGGGTAAAATACTTTGACGCACTCAATTTGTCTGCAGTATATATGACATTATTTGGGGACGAGAAATGTACGCCCCAATATGGAAATTTATCGCATTATTTGGAATACAGAAACACTTGTCCGTTTTAGTTGAAATCCTGGTTTTACTTGTGCAAATTATACTCCGTCAGTTGAAGGAACCGAGTATTTACGAACCTGAATTCATGGTTTATGAATAACAACAATACACTCAGTCGTGTTATTGGGGAATAAATGAATGAATGAATACATGAATGAATTATAAGGTAATAACAATGGAAGTATTCAATGCTACAAACCTCAAAAAAGCAAACTGTATTCGTGACGACGAGAAGAAGTGACACGAGTGCTGTGCGTGGATGAAGCCGTGGATTAAGATTTCTAGTTCTTTTTGACGGCTTTTTTTGCTAATCCGTTTTTCATCTGCCCTATCGTCGGCAAGGCCGTCGCTTTTGTTCTCAACAACTGCAAGCCACCCGGCTTCAATTTCATCCGCCGACTTCAGTAATCAACTTTTGCCTTTTGTCAACAAGCTGGGAAGCACGTCAAACTGACCTCAAAGCTGAGAGTAAGTTACACCGGGGGAAGGGGGGGAGGGGGGGATACTCCCTAGGTATGACCGTCGTATTTTTTAGGGGCTGTTAAAAGAAGTCCTGTGTTAAACTAAGAACCTGGTATTTTTAAGGGTTGAAAAAAACGAAGCTATTGGACAGTTTCTGCAGAATGTGCGTACTGAACAAGAAGTTAAACACGAGGTTCCGGTATAAAAGGGCTGAGCCCTGGGGTTTCACACCGCGTTCAGTTGCCAATCATCCGCCGTCGATTTAAAATCTATAAAGGTCCGTGCTCTCTGCCAGCTGTGGCGCGCTTTTTGATTCGCTTTTTATTTGCATTTAGATTAGTTTCGCAATTTCAAAATAAAGCAAACAATCTACAGTTGTGTATAGCTCGTTCTTGCTTCTGAACCTTGCCATGACGGTATCCGGCTGATTTTAATTTTACTAGTGTTACAACTATGAATTTTGATTCCTGAAGCGAAGTTTCACCGAATAAAATAACGAAAAAATGCGGGCCTCGATAGACATTGTTTGTCTAATTTAGTCTTGCGAAGCACGCGCGAATTTCGAATTGCTCTGGCGATAAATTTCGTATATTTTGATTCTTATCAGCAGTCTTTCGCGACGTACGCCTACCAGTGGAACGGTATTAGGCCAATGACTTCATTTACTATTTAAAAAATGAAACTGTTTCACAATTATGGTGTAAATAACCTCGAATTGTTGAAAGTGGTTTGTTTCTTTTATCAATGGTCGCCTTTACATTTAAAAAAAAAGGTCGAAAAAGGGGTGGGCCTAACCCTTTTATACTGGAACCTCGTGTTTAAGACAAAAGTCCATTGGCGAACGTCCTACAACGCGCGCGCCTTTATTTATTGCATATCATGTTCAGCGCAACACGAGGGGATTTAGCGCTGAACCGCTAGCTTTCAGTTTTTAATTGCTATTTTTTATGGAAATTTCATGTCTACAAACGTTCACTTAGGCCGTAGGGTATCGCCGGTGCAAACGTCGACCTTGCCAGGCGCAGGCATTTCTGCAGCTATGTGAACCGTTGGCTTAACTCTAGCTTGCCTGAGTCTTGCCTAAAATCTTTCAACCTTACATATCCAAATACACCTTTTGAGTTAAAAATTTCTAAAATACTTTGTCCTTGGAATAAGAAAGAGCTGTAGTTCTTTCTTCAGTAAAACGAACCAGAAATATCTTCCATCTTAAGTACTGCACTGCTTACATAACTGACAAACGACTGAGAAATCTACCAACAAGATATAACTGAAGACTCTCGGCGGTCCTGTGGCCGACCGGTTAGCGTCCTAGGGTCGCGAGCTCCGGCCCTGGTCAGACCACTGTGACAAGGTCCTTTACCAGATTTGTTCCAGTCGACTCAGCTGTATAAATGAGTACCAGTTCTGCTGGGAGCTAACCTGCGATGGATCAGTGTCCTGTCCAGGGGGAGTCAAAGACTCTCACCCGCTTAACACTACAGAAACCGGAGATAAGCGCTGGCCCTCTGAACCACTTAGGCTCGAGAAAGGGTTGAGCATAACAAAGGCCTTTGCAGCGACTAACGAAACGGATGTGAGAACGTGCGAACTAGTCGTTGTCGGTCCTTAATTAAGGAAATACGTTTTCGTGTTGGACAGCAAAATGCCTTTTAGGAGGTGTTTCATGTGTGAAATTGTTGTGCCCACTTTAGTTGCTCCTTACTCTGTCCGTGTATTAAATAAAACATGCAAAAATTAAACGTACGGATTTTAAATTTATCGTGGCAAAAAACAACACTTAACTCACTGCGCTCGTTTGCAAAGTATATTTTTTATTGCTCGAAAATGAAATTTGACAGTTTTTTATCACCAACGTGAGGTTCCTCCTTTAAATCCTTCCTTGACGGTTATTTGATCTCAACCGCTCACAGCAAATATTATTATTATTATTATTATTATTATTGTTATTTTTATTCTTACTTTTTATCCTAGGAGACAACAAGTATGCGCGGCTACGTTGCACCAGAAATTGCCGCTGCAACTTTGGCCAAAGCGTTAAAAGAACGCAAGTTTGTAGCAGAAAGCCGCATTCTGGACGTCGGCGCCGGAACTGGGCAAGTTGCCGAACACCTTCGGAGAATGAATTTTAGCAACATTGATGGTCTAGATGCCAGCAAAGAAATGCTGGAAATCGCCAAAAGAAAGAACGTTTACAGACACTATTTCCAAGATATTTTGGGATCAAGAAGGCCGTTGAAGATAGACGCAAACACGTACGACGCCGCTATCTGCGTCGGCGTTTTTAACAAAGGGCATGTCAAGGCAGAAGGTGCAATGGAGGAAATCGTGCGGGTCGTTAAACCCGGTGGGTTGATTTGTTTCACAGTCCGAGAGAATGTTCTTCTCGATGAGGATTATGGCTACGAGAGGAAGATGGACCAGCTGATACTCCAAATGGCATGGGAACTAGTGTCTGTCACTAATGAAGCATATCACTCAACTTTTGATCTTGCAAAATGTTTTTTGTATCTTTATCGGGTGCTATAATAACAATACTTTTAAAAGATAATCTAGAAAGATTTCTAGTGCTCGTTTCGTTATTGTCATCTTTACTGATAGTCTGTTTCTCGGCCGTTATTATTGTCAGTCCCAGGGTCTCTTGGGGATAGACCGGGAGATCATGGTACCGACACTTATAATGACTGAGAAAAAGACTATAATACTGGCCGTTTGAGAGTTAGCCCTGACATAAGCCGTTCATTGCAACAATTTGTTTCAGCCAATTTGATCATCTATTGATCCGACGTAAGCAGAATCTTCGTAAACGGTTTCTGGCATTTTATTCCTGCAAATTCTTAATCTTTGGACGAAGTTCTAAAAAATATCACAAAGATACATTAGGGAAGAAGTCAAAACAATGGTATTTTTAAGGAACCCAATTTTGTCAGGGGAGGTGGTGGGTGGCGGCAC
>JAOBAT010012304.1:0-10178 GCA_026413305.1 Hydrozoanthus tunicans | reverse complement strand
GGGGGGGGGGGGCTTATCAGAGCGTATGCAAACTTTACAACGTTCAGTTTACCCCCAGCGGACCGGAAACATACATTAAAGCGGTCCATGTAAACTGATACTTATTTTACAGAAAGAAGGTCACCTATATACTCAACCCTCGACCAGCCCGGGGATCGAACCGGGGACCTCCGGTATTGCGAGGCAGAGACCTTACCACTACACCAACCCCTCCGCCGGCCCACAAACTCACCAGTTCAGCTTGCGGATGATGCATTACCGCTTGCATGTTATGACCATGGCGATAAGCTCTTCTGCGTCTGGCGAACGGCTCCAAAAACTTCACGTAGGAGATTCTGAGAGGCAAGTAAGAACACAAAGTTTTCATAATGAAATAATTAAATTTTAACGCGGCCTCACCACCTTTCATATCGTAATTTACACTTTGCTTGTAGCGAAATCAATGGACTTTGCCAACATAATCACTATGTTGTTTATATTTTTACAATTGTACCTTAGGGGGCAAGTATATAAGCTAAGTTTACAGTACACACTGTAATTCAACTTAATTTTAATTGTCTAGCTACAAATATTATGCAATGAGCTCAAACTATCTCCAGCTGAGAACTGACGATGAGGCGACCCTTTGGGACGAAACATCTTGTTTTTAGTCTATCATAACTAGCTTCGAACTTGTCGAAAACAATATCATATCATAAACATTGATGAATAGGGCATCAAGCGAATTTTACAAGGAAAAACAGAAGCCAAAAAAATTGTAGGACTGCAATTTTTGTCAGTAAGTCGCCTTACCTGCCATCTTTTTTTAAATCAAACTTGTTGCACACCATGTTGGCTTCATAGTCCGTCAGCTCTACACACAAACTTTGCAACACTTCCTGTAAAACAAGCGAGTTATCTCGATAAAAATCCTCACTGAGTATCGTAACGCTAGAAATTGAGTACAGAGGTTCGAAAGTGAAATAATCACGGAAAACAGACGGACGGAACAAAGGTAATTGCCAATTATAATCACAAATAGAATCAAGAAACCTCTGATGTCACTAAAGCACAGAATTCTTTTAGAGCTTGCTTGATTTAGAGATCGCAAAAGAGAGCACAAAATTAACTAATAAAGTTTATAAACCTTGTGGCAAAGATTATGCCTTCAAAAGCAACATCCAGACCATCAGATAGTTTACTTGAAGACTTGAAAGAAGAGAAGAACCAAATAATCTTGATTATCTCCCGGCCTCTCGTTGCACAAAAATAAGCATAAGATTGCTATTACATACGAACAACTTATCCCCCTTAGGGTTTACATACGGACAACTTATTCTCCCTTTCGGTATATGTATTAAGCATACGAAGAACTCAATTATCCCCCCTTTCGGTATTACATACGGACAACTTATTCTCCCTTTCGGTATATGTATTAAGCATACGAAGAACTCAATTATCCCCCCTTACGGTATTACATACGGACAACTTATTCTCCCTTTCGGTATATGTAATTAACATACGAAGAACTCAATTATCCCCCCTTATGGCATTACATTCAGACAAATTAGGTGTTACATACGATGAACTTATTCCCCCTTACAGTGTTACATACGATGAACTTATTCCCCCTTACGGTGTTACATACGGAGAACTTAATCCCTCTTCGGGTAGCAAAACAACAAGTTTCGATTAGATATGGATAACTATCGATACCTTGAAGTTGTTCTTGTCAACAAATCCCGAGCCTGTCTTGTCTAGCTCAACAAACTCGCTCTGAAGCCTTTCCCAATAAAAGTCAATCTTGGACTTGAGTTGGTCGTACAACATGTCCACAGCACTGTTAAGCTTGTTTGAACGCATCATGAAATCATTGTCTCCCCGCTTGGGTGGGGAGAGCTTAGAGTTTGGAAACGCTGAAATACGACAGTCATAGGTTAGAGGACCTCTTGACACCAATTGCTTTGGACACTGTATTTTGACAAAACCTGACCCACACCCCCTTTGGACTCATTGATGCTCGTATTCAGACAAACATTTAGACATGGCAGGTTTAGTCAACTGAGTTTGCTAGATTTTCCTACATATAGCATGGAAAACAACAGGTTATAAAATTGGTTTTGAATAGTTTTCCTAACATCTCTTGAACTCAAACTTGTTATCTCTAATTACTTTTATTGTTAAAAGTCGTCGTCATTGTTCATATGATTAGTACTCTGAACAGAATGAAGTTGTACCCATACCTCCCGAGCCAATCGAGTACCCAAAGTGCCTGACAAACTGCCAGTATTCCAAGTGTCCTCTCTGATCTGTAATAAACGTGTCCCAAAGTCGCTTCACCTCATTGCGACTGAGTGTCACTCCAAACCTTTAAGAACAAAATTAAAGGCCTTCTTTAATTGTATGGATCGTGGGCTAAACCTCGTCTCAAGTTCGAAGATTCTTAAATTTAAAACTACCTGCAAACTAGGCATATTGTCTTAAAGTTACATAAAAACTTTTGAAAAGATTCAGGTATATTTTTTTTTTTTAAAATGGGCTGATTCGTCCTTTTTCAAAGGGTTTAATATATACAGTAAAACCCACGTGATTGAACGTGGGTTCTTATAGAAAAGGTGTTAAGTGAGATTAAACGACGTTAAGATTCTTAAATTGATAAAGGCCACTATAGCGATCAGCACAGATAACTACTAAAGGGTAAATATATATAACATGGGGTCAAGGGTTCACTAACGTCTTTACTTCTTTTGGACGAGACGCAAGTACTCGATTTTGGCTCCGTCCGAAAGACGAAGAAAAAGACGTTAATGAACCCTTGCATGGGGTATATTGCTGTATTGAATAATAAACTAGAACATGCACAGTTCAGATGATAGCCAATCAGTAAACTTGTTTTTCTAAAGTGTTTAATGCTGAAGTGTCCAATGAAATACATTTCGTGATGAACAGGAAACAAAAGTCAGGTTATTTCAAATCATTGTTTGTATTTTACTGACTGCAACCCAAACTAAATTCTTTTTAACTGTTCTTAACTCATCTGTGTTTTCATTTAATTTTTGTAAAATAAAGAACCTATTGAAACTTTTTTAGGCTAAAAGGGTTGTTTAAAATGAGAACTTTAGATTAACAGGTTCTTATACACGCGGATTTTTACTTTGTTAGATACGACCAAGATAATCGACATTTGCTTTGAGCTTCAATCATGCATTTCTGGTATATAGTAAAAAACTGTTTGGCCTTTGAGCTTTTTTATAATTAAAAACAACGCATGTTTGAGCCAACTTGCGACGTTTTTCCCAGAAAAGTTACAAAGGTAATATATTGAAGCTCCGACCTTAACTTAATAATTAATGTTGAAGAACTAAAGCACCCAGAAAATGAAATGGAATTGTTCAATAGTTCTAAGATCGCCTACCTCTGGAGTAGCGTTTTCATCATATCTGGGGTTAGTTTCTTTGAGTTCCACTCATCCAGCTCGTAGAACGCCTTGATGTAGAGACACAAGCAACTTGATAAGTAAAAATTTGTTCTGAACAATATGTAAGCAAATTAATGATTACTTTAAATTGGCAAAATCTTTTAAGGTAATGACCTCTGGAACCGGACCTTCGCTAAGAGTCTTAACACAATTTAGCAGAAAGTGTTGTCTTTGTTCTAAATTCTACAAACGGTTAGACCTTCGCGCTTTCCAGGGTTAAACCGTAGGCCAAGTCACTAAAAAGAAAACCCGTAACACCTATTGAAAAAGAGGAGCATGATCCACTGTCAACTACCAACTGAGGGAACTGCCTGAAAACTGATGCGAGCCGTTTAAAACGGACTATGTAAGACACTCATTACTTAAGCCATTGTATTATTGATAAGCACTTGGCAGAATAGCTTTGTGTTTGCTTTGTATTAATAGTGATTAGTAATCATTTCCATATGATTTAGTTTTCATAGAAGCAACCCTGACTGCCGATCTATTGCTTTGTATTGCTCTATAAAATCAGTCAAGAAACAAAGTCTTCATCAAAATTATGTAAATGAAAACTCAAAAAAATACATAATCAAAAACTGCAGCGTTACGAGATGAATGCATAACCATGACGCTCATCATATGATGCGCTCCAATGCACTTCTTCATAATTGTTTTATGTTGATTTTTATCATCGTGCTTTATCCCAAATGCACAGAACGGTTTGTTTAGAATTCATTTAATTTTCTGCGTATCAGTAATGAAAAACTGACAACTTCTACTAAGAAACACTTTTTCAAATCCCCATGCACATTTTACGAGTTGATGTCTTCTAATCACCAACTCACAAAATCTCCCAAACCAATTTACCTCTTCAAAAGCTTGCGGGTCTTTTAGCAGGGTCTGTTTAATGATCTTCTTCAGCTCACTCACACCACGCCCCTCCTGGCTATCGTAAGAGTCCACGGAGTTTGCAGGCCGTGGACGCCGCTTCCTGGGAGACTCGGGAGGACTAAGCCCTGGAATGGGAGCGATTGGTTCCCTCAACATCCCGGCCATGGACGACTTGTCAAATAAACTCTTTTCATCACTGAAGAAAAAACAACAACTCATCTATAGATACTTTTTTTAAATATCATCTTTGTTATTTATATATTTATGATATTTTTGACTCGAGGAGTCCCGGGAGAACAGACAATAGGACTCGAGGTCCCTTTCAAGGTATGCTGTCCGGGACCTACGGTTTAACGTCCTTATCCGAGAAGACGCGAAGGTCTAAGGGCAAAGGCAGCACCTTCTCCTCAGTTGTTTTAAGACCATGAGTGAAGGTCTGGGACCGGGAATCGAACCCGGGCCTCCCGCACGACAGACTGGCACCTTACCAACTTGGCTAACCAGGCGGCGGTATTAAAGACTTCCTAAAATAGAAAAATTTCAGTCACAAAGGTAGCGTTTTAATAAAGTTTTATACTTTTGCACAAAAAAATGATTTTCAAAAGCAATTCCGTCTCAGTGTCATAAGTCAGAAGCTTTCCATTTTTCTATTTCAGAAATTAAAGGTTTTGACTTGGAAAAATCATCAAAATATATTTCCATGATGGTGAAATACTCACGTTGTGTCAAATTTTGACATGAACTCTACGTATTTGACCATTCCTTCGCCATCCAAGGGAACCTTGTTAAGGAGCAGTTCGTAATCCTTGTCACTCATGTTCAGGTCAAAACGACCCTCGATGGCCGCGCGAAACTGTTGCTGAGTCAACAAGCCGGTGTCCTGGCGATCAATATTGCTAGACAAAACACAGCACGAGAAGGAAATTAAGAGTGGTTTAAGGTGAAGGAAGGGTGCACCTACAAAAGCAAACTATACAAAACAACTTCTTATTATGTTCATACTTCGCCTGGTGAAACAAAAAGTTGTTGGTTTGTTGAATTTGGCTGTAAAATCGTTAAAACTAAGCATTATACTTTTAGTTGTAGTTTTGTTAAAACTCTGAAATTGACCATAGATTTAGGAATTTTTTTTTCTTTTTTTCTAAAAAGACAACAACTGAAGCAACAACCTTATCTTTCTTCAGATTTCCATTCATTCAATGACCATAAAGTATTACAGGATTTAGAACCAATTTGCTACTTACTGGAAAGTACCAAGTAGAGACAAGAAATCGTTCTGAAACATGTCCATTACTTTCGCTTCAACAGCTGATGTGGTTGTGTACGTACTACCAATATCGCTGTGATGGTACCTGGCCAGTGAGACAGCAGATCTATCGTTAGCAATGCTCAGCCATTGTTAAGTAATCTAGTGCTTCACTTCAACTGGTCCTGCTGCGCACGCGAAACCAATTTTTTAGGACTTAAAAAACTTTTCCTGAAAGTTTGGGCTACAAAAATACAGGTCAGTAAATAGAATAAAAGGATAGACTAACAAAGACCAATAAAAACCAATCTTTAAAACTATCGTTGGCGCAGTGGCCAAACGGGTTAGCTTGTTCGACTCGTAATCCTAGGGTCGCGAGTTCGAGCCCTGGTCAGACCATTTTGTTGTCTTCTTGAGCAAGGCCCTTTACCTACTTGCTTCCAGTCGGCTCAACTGTATAAATGAGTACCAACTTCTGCTCGGGGCTAACCTACAATAGATTAGTGTCCTGCCAAAAGGAGTCAAAAATTTTTCGAGATAAGCGTCGGCCTAACGGGGCCACGTGGCTCGTGAAAGGATTTTAATAGTTTTATTTTTAACTTTAAAAACTGACGCAGCCAGATTTCAGATTTCCTTAAAACCTGAAATTTCCAACTAAAGCAATTAGGAAATGTTAAAACTCAGCCATAAGTAAGTGAAGGAGTATCTGCAAATAGAATAAACTTAAAAGGATACCGTTTATATTGTCACAAGAGGGTTCGCAAGTCGCTCGCAAGTATTGTTATCTTTCTTTTTAACGAGATAATTTTCAAAACTAAAAAGTTAGTTTTATTAGCTCTCTATGAGGGTTACCTGTGAAGCGGATTTGCAAGGATTTTGTGCGGCATGCCAGCTTCGCTTCTGTCTTGAAACCTGCGGAGAAATTCCTTATACGAGATCGTACCATTCGCGGGAACGCCACACCTGGAGCGGAACGACCGAAAATCAAGATCAGCAACAACAAAAAACCTCTGCTATTCACAAAAAGTGTACGTAGTTCAGTATGTTGGCCTTGTCATAGCAAAGGAACGGCCAGTTTTTAGATAAAAGAACTCTTCTGGTTTGGGGCTTTAACCTTGACATGCTATTGATCAGACATTTTACTTATTTCAAGACGATACCTCATTCTAAATAACCGCCAGTATATGAGAACTAGGGTCCCTGCCGTTATACCATAGACTTAGGGCCCCTGCCATTATACCATAGACTTAGGGCCCCTGCCGTTATACCATAGACTTAGGGCCCCTGCCGTTATATCATAGACTTAGGGCCCCTGCCGTTATATCATAGACTTAGGTCCCCCTGCCGTTATACCATAGGGGCCCAACCACTAGCGTGTTTACTAGGATCCCAGTCATTATATCACAGGGACCCCACAACGGAAAGCTGGCATTTTAGATTCCCTGACATAAGCATCATATCTTAGGGACCCCACTACTGACGTGTTATTTAGTAAACAAAAAAAAAATAGCCAATACAACGCAGAATTCAAGTTTTCTCATACAATATTTCGGCTAGCCTTACTAGCCTTCTTCAGGTATGGTTTAGGATCCCTGTCAATATATCGGAGCTAGGGACCTCACTACATACGTGTTACTTAGGATTCCCCCAATACCGTAGAATTTTGAAAGTAACGGCCCCCGTTACTTCAAATTTTGCCGGTAAAAGGGGGGGGGGGGTGCTACTTTCGGGTAGCAGTTGCTTTCCGGGGGTCAATCGTTACTTTCTGAATCATAGCGACCCCACTACTTACGTGTGAATTATGGTCCCTGTTATTATATCTTAGGGACCCCACCACATACGTGTTATTTAGGATCCCTGGCGTTATATCATAGGGCCACCACTACATACCTGTTATTTAGAATCTCCTTCAATATATCACTGGCAGCCCAGTTCGTACATGTCAACTAGGATCCCTGCCGTCATATCATGGGGACCCCACTACTAATGTATCATTTAGGATCCCTGGCATTATATCAAAGGAACCCAACTACATAGGGTTAACTAGGATCCCTCCCAATATATCATTGGGACCCCACTACTTACGTGTGAATAAGATTCGTGTCGTTATATCAAAGGGACCCCATTACTTATGTGTTAACTAGGGTCCCTGGAATTATATCATAGGGACATGTCGTTATATCATAGAGACCCCACTACACATATATTATCTAGGACTGATTCCTGTCATTATATCATTGGGACCCCACTGCCTGTGTAGAAACAAGGAATTATCCCTTACGGTTCTTTTTTTTTTAAATACCTTGCTAAAAAGTCTTCCAGCTGTTTGTCATTATCTAAACGTAAATCAAACTCCCCCAAGACACGACGGAACTGGCTCCGGGAGACACGCCCAGTCTTGTCCTGATCTACTTCCATAAACGCGTGTTTCATGTCGGAGAATCCCTCCCTAAACTTGTGCTTTAGCCATCTCTCAACATCCAGTTGCTGGTTCCTTTCCACTTCAAGTTTCCGAGGGGTCCTGGGCTCCGACCTCGACCCAGTGCCCTTCAAACTGATCCCCAGTTTCCCGAGAAGTTGTTCCGCTCGGATAGTTCCAACATTCTCAGTGTCATATTTCAGCCACAACTTTTCAAACTCGTCGTCTTCCATGAAAAACCCCATCTTGTTTAAAACGTTTCGCAGTTCAGGCCGGAGAAGTCGTCCGGACCCTCCAGGATTGACTTGTGGGATGAGCTCGGCCAGATCAAGAAACCTTACGTGAAAAGAAGCACTACGTTTGAAAAGATTTCTACAATAATGTTAAGAGAATTTAAAACACTTTAAATAAAATCATTTTCCTTAAAGAGTTGAAAAAAAATGTTAACAAACTACAGCCTTTTCACCTTTGTTTTGCCTTCTCTTTCAATTGTGCATGAACTTGTGGCGCGCTCATCGTTTTAAACTCCGGTTTTTCTAGTTCCAGCCAAGCCGGTCCTTCGTCCGCTTTCTATAGCAAAGAGAAAAATTGGCGTTATTTTTAAATTAAGGGAATACAGACTGAATATTGTGAAAGTCGTGTCTCGTCTTTTGTTATGACGACTCTTTATCATGTAATTAATATATATATTATTGGAGAATCAAAGCTCGGTCAATCTTCATGAGATCGAATTGAAACTTAACGAATGTCAATAAGAAAGTTATCAGCTAGACGCGTCATGCAGAGTTATTTTTCTCGAGAGTGGAGCAGGTAAAACAGTGTCTTACTAAAAAAAAAAAGTAGAGATAACGGTACAGATAACCAGGGTTCGTCTGTACCTGAACACATGGAAAATCTTAGACCAGGATGAGATCTCGGTTCGGATAGGGCGGCTGAAATTTTTGCCTGGACTCTAGTACTAACAAAATGAATTTTCGATTAATTACATAATTTATTATATGTAGAAACTTTAACCCCTGTCTGCACCACCGGGCTCAGCTGGATTTACTGCCCGGACAAACGGGCTGAAACAACAAAATCCCGGCCCTGAATGATAATGCCAAAATCTCCAATCCACGTTGTGAAAGGGAGAGCGGAAAAAGCAGTTATCGTGCGGTAGTCGGTCGGTATACAAGCTAGGGCAGTGCACAAGTGATTTCGTCAATGCAGCTTTTCCGAGCCAAAATAAGCGTTACTACAGCGAGGTTTTGTTTGCATTCAGTCATTTGCTGGACCAAAACACTCCCAAAAAGCTGAAAACGTAGTGTTAGAAGTAGCCCCAAATGAAAAAGAAACATACCCTTGCTTGTCATCAAAATTTTCAAAAGATTCAGTGAGGGAAGGCGTTTTTTAGGCTTAATATTTTTAGTGTCGGTTTGGGAGTAAATCTACACCACTAACTACCACACAATTGCAAAGTTTCGAAATGGCCAAAATTACTATTTTAAAAATCAGATTATTACTTGAGTTCTCTTTAACAAAATGCCAACAACTGAATTGCTTGCCACTGTTTATTGTTTCGTAAAAGTTTCGATTTTTTTTTCTCATATATTTCTTTTATTTAAAAATAAAATAAGTCAATACACTGCCAAAAATCAGTGCGTGCGCAAACTGGGATATTTTTAAGTGGCATAAACAAACTTCAACCCAAATCGGGCACATAGTCAATCACAGACCTTGACCATATGGTTAAATAAGCCAATTTTGACAAGCCTATTCGGATGACAAAACAGCTACCCAGTGCTTAGTTGCTATGGGCTGCCATTGCACCATCTCTGTTGAGCTTACCTTTGGAGGTCTAAAAGACGCATAGAATTCATCGTACGAAATCATCTTTTTGTTTTCCAAATGCAATCTGAAACGTTAAATGAGATGAAGATCATTCTCAACACAGTCCGATGCATGCAGGGAAACACATACTGTAGCAATTTTATCCGAAGTACATACATGAAACATGAGTTGACAACGCTGGAAACAAATATGATCTTTGTTGACTAAATCAAAACTTTTTGAAAACAAATCTAATCTTTTCCTTCTGTTCTCAGTATTACAAAGTGGGTATTTTAAAGGTTTTGAACAGATGATGGAACAGGAGGCAGACCAAACAAGTGTCAAAGGTGCAAGTCTCAGGGGGTGGGTGGGGG
>JAOBAT010012293.1:0-10179 GCA_026413305.1 Hydrozoanthus tunicans | reverse complement strand
TGAAAGAAATAATGATGAACAGCCAGAGAAGTGTCAAAACTCCAAATCTTTTACAAAATGTCTCAAAGTCACATGACCGTGCAAAGCCTCTATTACAACTACAAATTTGTTGAAAACAAAATGAAACAGCGCTGCGCACTAAAGCCATCGTAAAGTCGAAGGCGGCTAATGCAATGTTTTTGACGACCATAACACTCCAAATTTAACAAGAAAATCGGTTCTTGTGTTTACGAGATCGGTACGTTCTCTAAACACCGTTTGGGCAAACAAGTCTCTGTCTGAGTATCGTAGGTGTAAACATTGTACTTAATGATTGTGTACAACGCTAGTGTAAACACCGATTAATCCATCGAAAACTTTTAATCTAGCCATGTTGGTGTCTGTGGCAAAAACGTAGTTAAGAAGATCATAGTTAATATACGGACTGGTTATGAAAGCCGGCAAGCTTCAAAAGGGAAATACAAAGAATGTCGAAGAGGATTTGTTGTAGGTTGAACGAACCGTGAGGGTGCACATTCTTTGTTTCAGGTGTTAGTGAGAGTGTTTTGACTGGCTACTTGTTGATTTACATCTCAAAACCTTTTGTATTTTGTGCACCTTCAGCACTAGAAAACAAAAGAAAAAGACGAACAAAGACCTACAACAATGGTTTCATAACCAGTCCGTAGATTAACTATGAGAAGATCAGATATTTAACTGGTCGAACATTGGCCAACTTTATCGCATTATCTTGGTCTCACACCCTGTTCAAAAATCTACGTTTAATCGCCGAAACGCAAGGCGGCTTTCTTATTTGCAAGGGGAGCTCAATTATGTTAAGGTACAAGAAATAGCCAAACTGTGTAACGTGAGAAAGTACTGTCAACTGTTGTCATATTGGGTTAGTCTCCGAGTTTTCTTTTATTTCCCTGGACAAAACAGTTGTTTCCACCGTGTGAAGCCACGCTAACTTAGCACACACCCAGAAATTGCGATAGGATGATTTACTTAATGACTTCAAGCACTTTTTTAACAGTCTTAAAATACTCGTAGTGCCATAGAAGACACAATGTCTCTGGACCACCCAAGAGACTCGTATTTTCCCTTCCCACACCCCTAACAACATTATGAAGTAGATCTGAGAGCATTGTTTTTTACGTAGACATGGCGAAATAGGGAAGTTTTAGTCTATTCTTAGTTGTTGCAGTGTGCTGAACAGAAAAGTCCAAATTATTAGTGTAAGATAATGAATTATTTGCTTGATTTATTCCTATTAAGTTTTATTGTAATTCTCCGATAAAGTCTAAACAAGGGTACTTTATTGCCATCACTATCAGGTTTGTACGATTTTTTTGCAATATTTGCAAATATTCGACAATATCATCAAAGGCTTAGGGGTGTCAGTATTTTAGGGAGGTGTGCTTCCAAGGGAAATTTTGGAAAATCGAAACTGAAATACCATATCCCAGTGCATTTTTCAGCGTGTGAATGCTGTTTTAATCCTTTTTCAAAATCCGTGGCCAAGGCTGGCTGTCCTTAGACATCTTGAAGACTTGTGCCACGATTAATCGTAAAATGCTATTTCTCTGTGTGTTAACGTTGTTGTTCACCGCAAAGATGTTTATTCCATAGAGATCACGACCCCTATCGCAATATAAGTATACTGATGTAATTTGTTTCCTCATAAACAATGTCTAATTTGTATTTTTGAAATCCACGTTCGGCTATTCTATATAAGGCGATGTATGTTTTCAGGAGCATCATGTTGCAGTTTGATAACAAGTTGTCTTCTCTGAACACTCTGCGCGTGTTTGTATGGGTCTGTATATGTCAGCGTGTTCTTAAACTTTCTGATTTTTAATTCGTGACGTTCTTATAAAAAGTTAACGGAAATGAAACCGCACGGAATAAACAACATAACCAACAAATGTCGGGAAAACCGGGAAAAATCGTTTTCTCTTACATTTGTCTTTAGTATAACACAGCATTTCAGAGTTTGAGCTCTCAAAGGTGATAACGTTGATCGAAATATGCATTTGCTGTTGTTCCAAGCAACATTATTACCTCATATTCTGACAAGTCTTTTTATTTATGTAAAATGGCATGGGAGAGCGAGGTGATCCAGTCTAGAACTATCTAGGATCACCTCGCTCTCCCACGCGCTCAAACTGCAAAACTTTAAAGGAAGCATAACCATGGAGAGGCACACAGCAACTCTATTTCAAATTCGGAGCCTAACTTTTGCTGGACAGAATTGCGTTCTTGATATAATGTTTTAACTTATAGTTGTGTTTTGGCTTGTAACTTTTTTGTATAATACTTTTGGCCCACTGTTCAATACTATATTGCGGGCATAGTCTGCGTTTTTTCGTGCATTTCAAGATTGGAGATGCTTTGTTGACCCCTATTCGCAATTCTGGTTAAAAAAAGTATTTTTTTAAAATTCAAAGCATATGTGGTTGCTTTGATAAAAGTTTTACAATACACTAATGTTATGAAGAAAAATAAAAAGTGGTTCCAGGGGAACGAATTAGAGAGAACGTGTAAGCGAGTTGATGCACAGGAAACCCAAACTCCATTTGTGTGTGAGTGAGGTTATATAAAGCAAATATATGCAAACACTATGTGTGCTGTGTTGCTATATGTGTCATGACGCCGATCGTGTAAGCAAATGTATGGAATGAAGTCGATTTTGTCGGTATCTCTAGGCGTGAAATCACTACTAGAGGTCAAGGAAGAAACCAACTACAAATGAGTCAAGTAGAATTTCATTTATTTCAATATTCGTTGAGATACCGACAAAATCGACTTCATTCCATACATTTGCTTATACGCTCGGCGCCATGACACCACAGCACACATAGTGTTTGCATATATTTGCTTTATGTAACCTCGCTCACACACAAATGGAGTTTGGGTTTCCTGTGGTTGATGGATGGATAAGTGAACCGAAACCATACAATTGATCATGAATAGGTGCATGAGTGAGAAAGCAACGAGTGGGTGGTTAAGAATGTATTCGCCCCGATGGTTGCCATAGGTCAGGACGTACATTGTTTCTTGCAAGTAGACTAGAAAATAGGATGACAAAATGCTTGTTGTTTCGCTTCCACAGAGTTGGTGCAATTTTTTCAAAGTGCCCTTGCTATGCCATCCTTTAACATCTTAGAATCGTTATGGCCGTAAGACTAAAGCTTTCATGGCTGTGTTAACAAAATAACAATATGTACAAAGTCAAAGTGCAAAACACAAGTTCACGGTTTTAATTACTACAATTAATTTGACAATCTCATTGACTAAATATTTTATGCCCTCAGGAAAGAATTTATAACAGCCAAGTATAGCAATTCCACTTGTACCACAAAATCGCGTGAAATGCTTGTTACAAATTTAGGTCTACTCTAAAGTTACCATTTTTTAAATTACCTTGAACGTAAAACTTAGTCTCTTAATTATATACATACATGTGTTTTTATTGCCCTTTTCAAAACAAGTTATTAAAAGGCCACTGTTTACAATATTAAGAAAGCTACAAAATTTTCTAGGTATCTATTCCAACCGGCAACTATTAACAATAACTTAATATTTTCGACCACGATCTGGTGTAAAGCTATATTGGTCTAAAAACTAAATTTTCTAGTGATTGTTAAAGGACGTCCCGATGGAGAGTCGTTTTCGCCCTTGAATACATCTATAAGGAAAACCAGACTACATTATCTGCTCCAATTGATGCTCATTTCGGCTTTGGAGTCGTCGTTCGGGACTGCATTTGTTTTGATTTTTTTCGGTTTAATCGTCCTTGTCGTGACACTTTATGTCGTTTTGCTAGTGCTTTTAGCATTTGCTTCTGAAAAAACATAAAAGAAATATAATAGAGTTAGGTATTTTAGCATACAAACAAATTTAACTTCCAATACAATTATTTGTTAATAGAGTTGAAAGCTTTAACATACGATACAGTCCCTTAAATGTTTTTTGTTGCGGGATTCAATGTTTTATCTTAAGGTTGAAGTAGAGTGTCAAGTTATCTTCCGAATAGGAAGTTTATTCTCAAAGTTATAAAGTTTATTGCAAGTCTTGAGCCATCTAGTACGATCTGAGAGGGACAAGTAAAAGCTTGAATGGCTTTTAACAATAGATAGAACAGGTTGAGTTGAGCAGTAAAACCTTGCAAATCAAGGCAAAAATGCCTAAACGAAGAGTGCCAAAAAATGTGCAAACGAAATTTGTCAAGACTTTCGGGCGTTATAATCTTTTTAAAGCAAATTTTTGACATGTTAGAAGCCTTGTAGAAATATTTATATCTACATTGTTCAAAGTTCACATACCAATTTCTATAACTAGGCATTAATATAGTAAAGCCGAATTAATAAGCACTACTAAGCTATTTCCGAGCTGAGATGTGTGAAAATCACATTAATTAAAACTTCAAAAATGATGGAAATATTTTCAAGTATTTCCGGTTCCAGGAAGATTTCTTCTCCAGACCCCACTGACCCAAGTTTCGTGAAACCACCAAACCGTTATCATTAATTATCGTTGCTTACAAAAAAATGACAGTTGTTATCTGGGTTTGATCGATGGTTTTAAGTTAAGCCGCTAGTGGTTATCGTAGAATAAAATACTTCAACAACGACAATTTCTTCAGGTAAAGGGATCTCTTTTGATGACGCGTTGATGCCAACAGATCCACGGAAAGGATGACCACTTAAAGACCTTCGAAAGAATACTATTATTTCCCTCAATGTTTAATTTGTTCAGCGAAAATTACTCATTTATGAATACTCACAAAGGCAAATTTGAAGACAAAATGTGAGATTAATAGCTGATTGCAAAGTCAATATTTGAAATCAATCAGATAGTTATCCAATTATTGAGAAATCGCATAATCTAAGGGGCGAGGAAAAGTGAAAAGACGGTTTGAGTACAGTGAGGAAGGAAGAAAAGAAAATCTGCTTTCCAGTCTAGTGATCAATTTGTAATTTCTTACCTTAATAGGTCCTTTTTTGTGAAGCCAGCGGTTGATTAATTTCCAAGTTTCTCGGTCGACCTTCTCTATCTTAACTGTGGTATCCTGAGCACTTTGGGACGTGTCGACTACCTTCCGACCATGGTTGCGTAAAGGTGCAATGCGTCCATGAGTTAAAATAATCACAATCGCTTTACCTTCTGTTTCTCTACTGCATAATATAACAGTGAATATCACAACCACGGCAACCAGACATTGTCTCTTGTTGTATGACATTATTGTGCCTCACCACGGCTTATTCAAACCCCTTGTAGATTGTTCGTTTCACCGCTGAGTCGTACAAGCTGAAAATACCATCTACTCGCTACTGTACCGTGACAAAAGTTTTCTTTTAAGTATTTATTAGCTGCAAATATGACGTGTTTCCTCAGTCAAGTGTCGTGTTTTGATAGAACGTCATAAACAATAGAGAAATAATTGTGCTGAGCTACAACTATACTTTGCGGTCACGACCTCAACCGTGTTAGTGGATGAAGGCAATAAGATTTGATATATCAACAAAATTACTAATTAGTGTTGTACCAGACACCTGAAGTAATTTTTTAGCAACAATTTATGTCCTTATTTCCTTTAAGTTTCAGTATCTGATTGGTTTTTATAGATTTCGAGTTATCTGCCAAAGCTTCTCCAAAATAATTAATATATTTTAAGCTAGAGTGCATTTCTGAAATGCTCTTTTCTGTATCTAATATTTTCTTTAAATTTGGCTTTGATTTAAACAAAGGGTCCGAACCGTTTTGATTTTGTTTCCCGCGGCACTAACTTTTTATTATTACTGTATGTTTGTTCCACATGCGAATCTGTACTCTGTTGAATTTTGTCTCAAGCAATGAAACATTTGGCATTGTTAAATGTATATGCAAAACAAACCTTGAGGCTTGCTTCTTTGAAAACAATATGAACTTTTTTGGCTGGTTTTGAAGCGGGTCCGCTAACATATTTGATTCATACAAATATATTTTGATAATTCACACAAAGAGGAAGGCAGAACTAAATTTCCAAATAACACAAAAATGTGATAATTAACACAACTGCCTGTTTTACAGACGGTAATTCGAAGCATCCCCATGTTACAATGCAAACGTCTTCTTCTTTTAATTGAATTATAAAAACTTTAAAAAAGAACTGTTGAAAGTGGGACATACAGACCTTTGCGGGAGAGGAAATCCTTAGATTCGTTGGCTAAGCACGCGATGACAACTAAAGTTAACAACAGAAGCAAGAAACGAAAAATATGCCTAACATGCAGGAAGGTGCGATTGACTTTTTCAAAAAAAAGTATACTTCATTCAATGTTTTTACTACCCCTGAAGGAGAAAATTGTAAAACTATTAAACAACATGTTTCTAATTTCACTGAAAATATTCCAAAATTGAATATATTATTACAGGGTCCGTTAGCTTTAATTCGTGCAAAGGTTTTTAAAGTATAACATTTTCAAATAATCTGAAAATAATTCTAATCCAATCCTGCGGCTTAATGGATGGTATTTCGGCGCGTGTTGGTTGTCAACGGACACCAATCTTCATCAGTTGATCCGCTCACACGTCGTCACTACTTCGTTTATTGCATATTTTCAAGGTAAATTAAACCAAACGAAGCAATATGTTAATTGCTGAATCAATACCACAATCATACGTGATTTATTACCAAGACTAGACCAGTAAATGCCCTGAGGCAGGCGAACCATTTTGTGATGCCGGAAATAGATTCCAATGGTGTCACGCGAATGAACGGAAATTTAGGATCATCTCTCTTTATTGGATAACGAGTTGCAAGTTACAGGCGATGCTTGTAGCGGAAATCTGTACGATAGTATAAAAATAATACAACAAGAAATTTGAGAGATTTATCTTTAATACGGATTTTCTATTAGTAGTGACTTCGAGGTAGTTCTTCGTCTTGAGTAGCTTATGTCAAGGACAGGCCCCGGAAAAGTCAAGTTTCCAGAATGGTTTAAAAAAAACAATATCCCAAAACGAATGAAAATTGATACATATGTGGGCAAAATCTTTAACTTCTTCAACACTGGATTTTGCGGTAATCAGGTTTTGAGGAAGAACTGATATAAAAGAGTTCGGTGTTTAAATACTTAAGTGGAAATATCACTGATGCTGGCTGCTGTTAAAATTTGGTAAATCGTGAGTTTTCTACGCCAAGGGAGATTTGAGGTTTTCACACGCAACAAACCCTCCCACGCTCTCAGCGAGGCAGACAGTCGAACCCAGGGTCCTACGCGTTGGCAACCGTATGTTTCATTGATCTCACCGAAAGGAACTCACGAACCTGTCGTTATTTTCAGTCTGTAAAAACAAATTTCACTCAGGGGACCTAAGGAAACCCAAACACTGGTCACACGAGAATATTCGAGGCTATGGTCCTAAAGGACTATGCGTGGGTGCCCTTTAGGCGCCGCCATGCGCATTCCGGTTCGCTACGTGGACCTCAAATAAAAATGAAAAAGAACTAAAATGTTGATACATAGCAATAATGTATGGTAAAAAAAAACTATGATGACAGAACTAAGATATTATTGTAAAAGGAACTTATGTTTAAGATGAAAATTTGAAAGAACAAAAGTTGAAAAAATTTCTATTTTGAATATTTTGTTGGAAAATTGTTGTGTTAAGGAGCTTAGATTAGACTAGAAACTTTTAATAGTAGAGAAAATTCTAGTGGTAGGCTTTTTTCTTTTAGGAAATGAAAAACTCAAGCAAAACACACGTGGCGGAACGCACGTTTTATGATGGGCAAGATTTATATCTAGAAAGGTCTTAAACCTTTTAATTGAAAAAAAATTAACCTTATGTTGTACAAAGTGCGGCTACTGATTGACAAACATCAAGAAACCAGGTTCCAGTAGGAACAGTATGTCTCGGCTTCGCAACTATTTTAGTTACCGTAGTTATTCACTTTTAAGCTGATTTCACTATTAAGCCCAAACCCCCATTTTAGAGACACACAATGAACACACTTTTGTCAAGTTTATTTTCGGAAAACACCCGGTTTTTTTTCCCGAAAAACCCGGTTTTAAGCCGCAACCCCCAACTCAATTTGGCTTTGCGTTCAAGATTTAGAAATTATGTGAAAAGATGGTGCGACTTAAAAGTGAATAACTACGGTAGTTTCGTTGCAACAGGATAATAAGACTGTAGAGTTTATGTTCCCGGGCCTAAATATGTTTTGGGTCCGACTCATTATAGGCCGAGCCGAAGGTAAGGGTTAAAAATTAGCTCTGAAAACGGACCAAAACATAAGTTGAAGAGATATTTATGTCCACGAATATAAACAAAGCTAAACTAAGTCCGTTCTTGAGCCTATGTGGCTCATAGGGCCGGCGCTTCTCTTCGGTTTTTGTCGTGCTAAGCGGATGAGAGTTTTTGACTCCTCCTGGACAGGACACTAATCTATGAAAGGTTAGCTCCCAGCAGAACTCGGGTACTCATTTACACAGCTCAGTCGTCTAGATCAAGTCAGGTAAATTGTCTTGCCCAGAATACAACACCGGGGCTGCCCGGTTGTTTGGTCTCGCAATGGGTATTTTGGCTTGATCTGCGGTCTCGCCACAATACAAACCATGACTCGACCAAACTCGCCCTGATTATTTTCCCGAATCGCGCAAAAATCTGCAAGATTACATATAATAATCATTACTCCAGGGATTTCCCTTAAGAGTAACACCATTCATCTAAAAAATTTGTCTGAAGATGGAAAATAGTTATTTTCTTAAATGGATGATTTTTTTTCATGCTGAGTACAATTTAAATTGGAAGCTAGTTAATTATAGAGTTTTAGGTTGCACAGTTGAGTTTCAACATTTACTCTTGATTCTATATAGTTCACTAACAATTTCGCGAGGTTAGAGAAAGATACATTAATCGCAAAAAAAGATTACATTTGTTGGTAATATTCAGTATTATGTAATGTTATATTATTCAATATCGACCTCAATATCTTATTAGAATACTAGTAACAACAATACGGTACTAGTAATTATTGTTATTATTATTAGTAGTAGTAGAATGAGTATAATTATTATAAAAAAAATAAAGTTGTCTACCGAAAACTGGATATATTTGACAACGTTAAAGACTGAGGAATATATACTAGCTAAACAAATTTTATGTTTATGTTTATTTAAAAATGTACAAGATTGCAGTATAGTGACTGAAATGCGTGACATTACATTCATGTGTTAAAATGACTATAAAGGCTATTATTTACAATACTTAGTAACTAGAAAAGGTTAAAACAAGAATATTGTAATATGTGTTTCAAAATGTATATTTGAAAAGTGGTCAATAAATACTGTTCATGGTAGGTATAAAATTGTTCTTAATGCGGCTCGTCCGAGTGACGAACCGCTGAAAATTAGGTTATAGCGGCTAGTGTTCCCCTCAAGGAGCAGGTGATGCAATTTGTGGGTGGGATCTGCCACGACAGAATCAAACAACTCAGTGTCTTGAGGTTGAAAAGGCTTAGGTTCTCTGAGTAAGAAATGCCCAGAAAGACAATGGCAAGAGCTCTCTTCTAGACACGCTGTCGCTCAAATAATCAGGCAGTGCGTGATGGAACACTGGCGAACAGTATTCAAGAACAGGTCTGACACACGTACAGTAAAACCTGATAATGTCACTAGCTGGAATCCTCGCCCGCTTAAGTAGAAAGGGTGTGTATAGAGGCTATTAACGTAAGGTAGCTGGCCACAAATGTAGTAAAAGGCCTAGGCCTCGAAAGTAATTTCTAGTACTATGTAAAAACTGGCCTTAAATCTAACAACATTTGTAATAATGGCAGTCTTCCTCCAAAAACGCGGCTTTTTTTACTTAAAATTAAAAAAAAAACAAATGCTCTATTGCTTTCTTGCTTAAACTTCCCATTGTTCGATTGTGAAACAAGAGGCAGTCCCTCATGAGACTGAAATGTTTTGTACAGTGCATGAGCGAGTCGTCAGTGCTGGTTTTATAAAGTTGGCTTTACTCCTGACAGACTCAACAGGGTGTTTCACTTAAATGTTTATTTCTCTTTCTTTCTACGTACTTTTCTTCTTGATCATTGTGAACCACTATTCAGAAGTATATTTAACTATCTGCTATTATTAAATTTTCAATCTCGAATATTGCGATTCGCGCGTTCTGATTGGTTCACTCAATCTCGGTTATCAGCTCATA
>JAOBAT010012282.1:0-10180 GCA_026413305.1 Hydrozoanthus tunicans | reverse complement strand
CATTCACCCGTAATCACTACCACAGTTTCCTTCCCCGTCTAATAGGGGTATTCAGATTCGAAAACGAGTACGAGTTTCCCCCTATTTGTCAAGCTGCGAAGAATCACGCCATGACGTTGAGTTGCCAAAACTCGTCTTTGTTGTCTTGTTTGCAACGAGCTTTGCTAAAAAGAACTCGGCGCGTGGACTACGAGATTTTAGCAACACAACGAAAACTGGAACTCGTTGTCGAGTCTGAAAGTCTCCTATTACAGCCACTATCCAGTTTAGGATCCTGGTTTAGCCATCCCTCCACTCACTCACAATCATCAGCACGGTTGCCTCCCCGCGTCATTTACTTACACCTACGAACGAAGTTAGTCCCCCCCGAAAAAAACTCACCGTATACGTAATCACTATCACAGTTGCCTTCCCCCGTCTAATTACAGTGACCATCAAGAGTGGTTTAGCCACCTACCCTCCTCTCTCCCCCTCCCCCCCAAACAACTCACCCCATTCACCATCAAAGTCTTCTCCCCCATGAGTTGCCTTCATTGTTTATATGAGTTAATGAGCAGATTCAGTTCAAGGTTCACACGGTTTTTTTTTTTGCAGACTACAAGAAAGATCCTTACTCATTCCAAGACCCAATGAACGCTATCTGCTCTCGTGGAGACTTAAAGATCTCAAAACCAATTTTTGGCGGTTGCTATGATACGAAGGTAAATAAGGCCAGGTTACATGGTGGCCCTTCTCTCATATCGTATCAGTACGTAATAGATTTTATGCATTTCTTGTGGGCCAACTGTTGTAAGAGGCAAGCTTTCCAAAGCCTTACAAAGTTCTTTTATTGGCATTTATGGATGAAGAATCTTCATCTGGGGAAGGATCTCTGTTTGACAATCTCTTGTTACTTCTTGGTGGTTTGCGAAATTTTACCCCCTTTTTGTAGGTTTGTCTTACACTGAGTGTCGCTAATACCGTATCGCCATTCTCTTGGCTCTAGTTGCCTTGTATTGTAATAACACACGAGCATGTTCGATTCAGTTAAGACTTCCGACAACCGTGTAATTAAATGCTTCAGGAAAGTTGAACCTTTTCGTGGTACTAGAATATACGGCTCACTTTTGTAATTCGACTCAAAGGGACTGACAGTTTTAATACAATGACAGGTGAAACTTGAAGGTACTTCAAGTTCCTCTTTCGTAAAAGAAGGTCCATTATGGCCTACAATCTTAACACCAGAAGTGTGGTTCCAAAAACTGCATCCCTGTTTGGAAAAACTCTGTGAACAGTATTTTGATCTTGCAAGCCACAAACTTACACTTCTACTCACCGTTGGCCGTCATACCTCAAGTTTGTTTTACAAACTCCTTGTAGAACGCAGAGGCCATCTAATGAGGGGACATTTTCAAATACCACTGGAATCCACCACCTTTCAAAACAGTGCTTCTAGAGCATTTAACTGCTGCCGCCAGAACTTTTGTAGACTTTAATTGAAGTAGGGACTTTTTCTTGACAATATTGTTAACTAAAGGTTTTTTTTCGAAACGTAACTTCTGTCTTTTTACTGTCAACTTGTTTATATTGTATTTTAGCTTTGTTAAGTTTTGCAGTGTTAGCCCCATTTCATCGTTTAAATTGTAAATTTAATTAGTTTAGGATTAGAGATGAAAACCCACTTATTTTTGTGGAAACGCTCAAATGAAGCTATTCTTCTTCTTCCTCTTATTATCATTTTTATCATTAGTAGTTATAGTAGTATTTATCGGTATTATTATCATTATTATTATTATCATTGTTATTACTATTATAATATTATTGTTATTACATTTCAGGTAACGGATTTCAGCATGTCCACTGAAACGCGCGGCGCTTTCGCCATTAACGGACCTACTGCGCAGGTTTGTGTACTGAAAAGTTGATCTTTAACGTCATTTCGTTCAGCCCCAAACACAGCAAATTTGTGTTTGTAAATTCTCCCAACTAGAGTCTATACTTTTGCTATAACTAACCTTGGAGACTTTTTCATCTTCTGTGGTTCAACTCATCTAGTTTAATGACTCCCCTTTTTCTTATTACAGAATGACTTATTTCAGTTGTATGTGTTGTGTAAGGCGAAGTTAGGTGGCGATAAACTGACTAGGGCGGATCAAAACAGCCTTAACGAAAATCTTTGTGCGTCAAAGCTACTTGGTTAAATCAACCTGTTTTCAAAGCGTATGACGGCCATGATTGGATTTTGTGTTTCTAAAGAGTTTTTGTTTTCTCTTTCTCTTCGGTGATTCCAACCGCACAATATCTTCTATGTGGCAGTATTTTTACAAAGTATAATATTATAAAGTTTATCTGAAAACAGCGCGATGCACCTGTACGGAAGCCTATAGAAGTTTTGCAACTTGGTATTGTTTAGAATGAAGGAAACCGCTTCTCAAGTTCAGTCAATAACTTGCAGATGTTTAACAAAGTGTAACACTTCAATACTAGGGTCTCCCTCCGTTCAAATGGAGCAATTTTCCGGCCGACAACGAACCAGAACACGTGGGCCAGGTAAGAATTTTAAAAAAGGGACAGTGATAAACCGCTGTCAGTACACATTGAAGCTTTTAACTGATCCTTACTTACATAATGAAACTTTTGGTTGAAACTTAATTAAATAGATATTCCATATTCCGCTTCTACTCCCGAATATTTACAAGTAAGACCCGAAATTTACCCCGACTTTGGTTCTAACGTGGTTAAAAAGGGGGATCAGAGGGTCAGGTCAGTCTTTTCCTAGAAACTAGGACTAACCTGAACGCCCCCCCCCCTAACCCCCCTCCCCCCAACCCCCTTCCCAACCCCTGGTTCAATAACTGAAGTCACTTTCTTTATCTATTTTTCAGCCGAATCTGTTTGACTTCGACTTTGTGTTGATGAAGCCCAAGTTCTAGACGGGATGGCCCTCTTTTAGTAACCACATCATTAATAAATAACCGCGATGTTCCTTCATAAGTGTTTTAAGAATGACATATATATAGAATGATAATGCTTTTGAAAATAGCGCTTCATTATCATATTTTTTTCTCTTTGTGATTTGTATATTCCGTGTAATATAATGAGACTTCACTTTTTGCCATTAAAGAGTCTAACGTTTCTTGATTAGCTCTTAGAGAAAATTATTTTGTTTTATCAGAAAAAAAGAAACTTACCTGGCTGTTTGATAAGTTATAGTTTCTTTATTTCGTGACACTGTTAGAATGTCACACAACGATAGATAAACTGAGGAAACTGGAGCTCCTGATTTCGTGACACTGCTAGAACGTCACACAATGATATAACATATAGATGGGTTCTATATTTCGTGACACTCAGTTCTAAACTTTTGCACAACGACAGATAAACTGAGAGCTATTGGTGCTCCTAATTTCGTGACATCGCTAAAATGCATATCTCACAAGATGGATACTTTCTTTATTTCGTGACACTACTAGAATGTCACACAACAACAGATACGCCGAGAGCTTAGACAGTCATCTTGTTAGCTGCTTCATCCGATGGGAACTTATACACCTGCCTCGTACATTCTAGTAACTTAACGTAATATACTTCCTGTCTTTTCTTATTACCTGATTTGATTGATTTACCAAATAACGGATTAATGATCAACTTTGTTATTCAATTTACTGATATTAATAACAACCATCAAGGGCTCTCAGCATTTCATTAGCAAAACAGCTAAATACGGCCCCAGGTAATGATCGAATGAATACTTTTGCTCTTCTAGAAGAAGTTAATAAACATGACAATTTGGTTGGCCAAAGTAATTAAGATCAATATTCTAAACAAACTCGGTCGCTTTCGTACTTTATTCGTGCTTTGTGACCACAACTTAAATTACATGTTAATTTATGTCACTCGCTGTTGCTTGCGCATCCGTTGTAGTTTTTGGCATTAAATTTAGTTATTATTCATATTTTAGCATTTCTAGACCGCATTTTTTCAAAATTTCTTTGCTCTCCTCAAAGCCGGCTCCTTTGTTAAACAGCTGTTCAAATGTCACCATGCCTTGTTCAACGCCATGTTCTTTCAAATACTCAAATATGGCGCAAACATGGGGGGCGCAGTCTTTGCAGACACTATAGTAGGAATGCAAGAGGAATGACTTTCCATCCTCATCCATCACAAGCGCTCCTTTCGCTATCAAATTTTTGGCTATTTCTTCCGAGTGGACTAATATATTTTGTTGTTTGTTATCAAACGTGACTGTGGTGGTGAGCCAATTTTGACCCTTTTTAAACTCCGAATCCAGGGGTGAATAGATTGAGACTTGAGGTTTGTTTACAGCAAGGTCCGGGGAATACTTAAAGGTTTTGTAATTGACCTTGTCGAGCTCGTAAGGGAATTTCCATACGCTAAGATATTGGTATTTCCATTTCTGTATCTGCACTTCTTGTAGGTTTTGTTGCAAAAATGCTCTAATGTTTGGCATTTCCAATTTTTGTATCTCAATTTGCTTGAGAACTTGTTTAAAGACCCGCTTCGATGTGTGTTCTTCACTTTTCTCTGCGGAAAAAAGTTTTTGACAAGGTTGGTAGCTGAAACTTTCAGTTACTTTTACTAAACTAATATATTTTACTTCACTGCTTACTAATGTTAAGTCCCTATCAAGCTTATTTTTTAAGGTAGAACCCTTTAACAATAGTAATTATTGAAAATAAAACCTTTTCTCGCTGTTCCTGTTACATTTTTCAGACTTGAAGCGTGCAATGATGACTTAGCAGGAGGCATATGACATAGCACGAGGCATGAAGTAGGGACAATCTTTTTTATCAAAAAATTCGATTGTGGCTACAATAGTCACATTATTATAACTTTAATCAATGAATCTTTCCCTTGAAAATGTATTGAAATAGAAATTCTATGACATTTTCTAACAGAAAGGAATATTTTTAAACAAAACTGCTGCTACGTCACAGGTTACCAGTCCCCAGCCTGCTCGGTCGAAATTTACATTCCGACACGCGATCTTTTTTGATTAAAAAGCGTATTTAGACGTGGACATTTTCTTTGGTTATTTGAAGTTTGAATTCACAGATGACAACAGGTTTAATCCAAAAAGTAAAAAAAAAAAGCTTGATAGGGACTTTTACTTTTCTACGTGTGTATATTTATATATAGTGGTGCAACTCTATGGAACAGCCTACCCTGAGGCTAGACAGGAAATCTCTCTAACAAAAACTCGAAGAACTGTATCTAACTTAGACACGGGATTCATGGAAACCAGGCTTTTACTTATTGTGTCTGTTGTATACATGTATGGGTTTTAGGGTCTTAGATCGTTTCACCAAGTAATTGTTTTCTACTCTTGAATTGGTGTTTTGTTTTCTACATAATTGTATATACTCTTTTACCGTTACATAATTGTGTAAATGCCTGGTGTAGGAGGATGACGATGTTACCAAGGAATGGGATATTTATCATTTATACTATTTCAATTGAGGTGGATAGTGGCAGAATATCTACTGGGCACGATATTAATTATGCCATTATCCAACAAAATTGAATAAAATGATTAGTGTTTTAGTAAATACCAGCGTGGCAACTGGTCCTTTCTTGAAAACGAACGATTTTTAAGTAAAAAAAAAAGGTTTTACTACTTGAATCACTTAGCGTGGCGAGACTCACGCGTGAGCAGCCTAACATATGTAACAAACGTGTTTTGACATTTTGTCAACTACAAAAATAATGTCGTAAATGGCGTAAAACAGTAAGACTCTTTAGGCTGTTTTAAACTTCCCGTTATTTCAGAGCAAACTTTTACAGTATCGAAATCCCAAACGTACGCGAAGCGAGTGCTTTCGTGTACCGCTTTGTTTGGGTGTCATTATCTACTATTTCGGAGGTAAATATTGTCTCATAGCTACTATTTCTAAACCAATATCAAAAAGCGCGTAGCCGAGCTGGTATATACTAAAATGGTTTAGCGGGGGATGGCCCAAGCTGTTTGTTTACATTATAAACAGGGTCTTTTCATTATCGCAGTGTGTTTTCGGGTTGTGGTAGCTGGGCTTCTGATTAATGAGGACAGTACCATCGACAACACAAAAAGACACTTCTTGCTAACCCTTAGGATCAACTACGTGTGACTAGTTGGCTTCACCTTACGCTTTGTGACAAGAAGGAGATAAAGGTGTTGTTCATAAAGTTAAAAAATAATTGACAAACTATTCCTTGTAGTCATAAAAACAAAAATGGGTCTTTTGATTTCACGTTCTAATTTTCAAGACAACGTGCAGCTATTGTTTTCTCCATTGTCTTATGCCTTGCAGTCTCGTATACTAAGCTCTTTTACTTAGCGTTATAGTGTCACAGCTCAACTGGTGCGTATGAATAGTGATTTCTTTTTAGGGTAGGGGGGTAGAGAAAGGGGGTGGGCGTTATGTCACACCCTACCTGTTACAGGCGGGGAGTTTATAACGTTTCACAGATAACTCCTAATTTTACCTCGATCTTCATTGGCTGCATGTGAGTGAGACACGTCCCTAGAAAGTGCAGACGGAACCGGCAGTACACAAAACGCTAGCAACAAGAATCACGGGAGCTTTGTAGAAAACATTTCCTTGGTTGATGAACCTGTGAAGATTATTTTAGTTTTTCAAAATAAGAAACAATCGTTCTTACGACGTAACGTATCAATATGAAGGTTCAGCTACGATTTTTTTCAAGGACTTATTAAACATGAACTTTATTTGGATTTTGAGGTACGTTATTCGAGGAATAAGAGTACAGCAGCTTGATCATGACTATACAATGTCCAGAGTAAGATTATACTTGAATACAATTGCTTTATTCCTTTTAACATTTAAACTCGAGGAGTCATGCGAGAACAGGGAATAAGGCTCCAGGTCTCCTTCGAGGTCCTGGGCCTACGGTTTAACGTTCTTATCCGAGCAGACGCGAAGGTCAAGCCGTTTGCAGATGTTAGAGCAAAGGCAGCACCTTCTCCTCAGTTGTTTTAAGACCCTGAGTGCCGTGTAATTTATCATTGCATGTTTAGGGGGGTGTGGGGTGGGGGTTGTTGGAAGAATTGCTAAAAACCTTGAAAGTCACGAGCCGTCCTCGTCGTGCAATAATAATTACACGGCACGGAAAAATGCGTTTTATTGCTTTTATGAAATAACTAACAAGCAAATTTGAAAAAAAAACAAAAATACGCGCAACGTAATATCAACACCCAAATTCTCCTTACACGTACACTACGTGTCATCTGCCATCTTGCGAGCGCAGAGCATGAAGCTTGAAGAGTTGAGGGAAAACACTCTATTAATCAGAACATTTGCCATTAGAAAAGGTTACCTCAGTTCCTAGTGAAATAACAAAACAATCTTATTTTCTCAGGCAGTATTTTCTTTCAAGCTTTCAAGTAGAGACCGGAAAAATAACTAGTGAAATCGCCTTGAGACAACTTTAAAATGACCTTTTGTGTTCGGGTTTGGGAGGAAAAAAATTTTTTTGACGTTTTCCCAAGAACATGCCGTGAAGCTTTACGCTATCTGTAACACTAGAGCTTCCATGTGCCCTGTATCAGGATTGGGTCAGTACCACGGCTGCTTGATGGAATCTGATGAGTGAGTCTGGTTGCAGAGGCTGTTCAAGTAGCCATTGAAATCAAGCCTGTGCACACTCGGCCTACTAAAATTGAAAATAGATGTGTTTTAACAGTTCTTTTGTCATAAATTTCTCAGAAACGTTTTTTAATTCCTCGTTCTTTTCTTTACTCTTCATGTAAAAAGTAGAAAGAAGTCGGACAAATATATAAGCTTAACAAATTTTAGATTTAGTTCGATCGGCTAGCTTGAATTACATTGTTTTTCGAATTTCGCGTACGAAAGCTGTTTTTCGACTAATAAATGCTATTCTTCAAACCTTGTTCATTTGCTTTTGATGTGTCTAAATAGTGCTACAATGTGATAAACTGGAGGAATTTTTATTACTATCAACAAAAGAAACCATTTCGTCGAGAACTTTGTATTTTTTTGTTGGGGATTTCGTTGAGCTAAACCAGCAGCAAACCGCATCATTTCGTTTTTGTTTTCCCAGTTTCATACCAAAATAGGCTCATTTTTATTTGGTATCAGATTTGAACTATAATTTTGTATGTTGTCACTGGCTAACATGTTTTCAACGTTAAAAAAACTGGTTATTTGCAAGCAAAAAATGTGGCGGCGAATTTTGATTCAATGTTGTGTGAGATTTTCAAAAGAGTTATAAAAAATTGTTCTAACAATACAAGCGTGTGCTGTGTATTAGGTTTAACAACCGTGTGAGAAACTAATTCACGCCAAAGCATCTTACCTCTAGCCTGAAAACGTCTCGACAAGTGCTTGTTTAGCAAAGCTTGGTCAACTGCAGTATGAAGGAGAAATAATACTGAACAGTTGTTTATATCAGCTTTAACGCAAACCGGAATTAACAAGCTCAGAACACGTGCTATCTTTGTGTGGCATGCATGACATCGTTTTGGTGACTATCAACAAAAGGCAGTTTAACAGTTATTAAGATATCCACCATCGAAATGCTTTTACTTATAGTTAATATTTAAAGAACGGAATTCTTCTCCTAAGATAAAGAGCTTATTATCTTTTCATAATGACTAAGAACAAAGACGCGGCACTAGGCGATTTTATATTATACGTCGATCTCTGCGGGTGACGAAATTCGCTTTTAAAACTTCAATTTGTCGTCACCGATTGCGATAAGTAGATACCGCTGATCGTAGCGACTGGCGTACATCTAGGATGCCAGATACGAGAGATTTAATGTGCTAGCACGGTTCGCGTGTCCCCGGCTTATTAATAAGAAAAGGCAAGTTCTGGTGTGATCCACTCTGACAGCATACTTGGCTTGCAAGTTAGGAACCCGGCCTATCACGCCAGTTGCTCTATTTTCTACTTCTCTACACGTATGCCTGCTACGGTTTTTGAGTAGGGCCGAAAACCCTTTGCAAATACATTACAGTATAAGAGGTGACAAAAGCGCGTTTGATTGCAGAGCTAAATTTGTATTTTCTAAAGCTATTTCTTTTCGAACGCTTTTGGTTTTTTAGATAGGATACCTATGACGGCAATTGTTCTGAGTTATGTCTGCTATAACTTTTGGGGCGAGACCAAATTTTCTTGGCAAAAACACGTATAAAAATACTTAGTAACATAAGAAGGTATTTGATTGGAGAGCTGAAGTATGTATTTTCTCGTGCTTTTTCTTTTCCAACTATATGCCTTTATATTTTATCAAAGGTATGTTGTATTTTGTACGAGCATCAAAATCCAGTTGAAATTTAAGAAATATATATACAGACGGCAGAGAAGTTGCGCGCGCTCCGCTGTGTTAATGCCATGCGACAAGTTTTAAAACCACCAACAGAGAGTATAGATCTACAAATGGATGTGAAATGATGTCCTACAAAATACAATGACACCGAGTGATTAGGAAAAGAAAGGATATTAAACACAAACAATATTAAAGTCCTTTTCGTTTATATTGTCAAGTTTGAAAAATGACTGGGAAACAAAAGCTTTTAGCTACCTGATCATGCATGCACGTGACAATTTATCGTTCCGGTGACTTTATAGCCTATAAGTAACTACAAGAGCATTCCGTTCCAAAATGTCTTTACTTGTCGTTAATATTTAAGAGCAACACAAATGTTGTTGCTAATGCACCCTTAGGCGATAAGGTGCTATTGCACTGAGTTGCTCTTAATTATGTAATACAAAGTGACCAGAAACAACCTGTGGTTAGAGAGTTGTTGCAGGGAGTTCAGGTCACAGTTCTATGTTTTATGGTAAAAGGAACTGTCTCCTACAGACTCAGTACTGATATTTATCCATAGGATTTTTTACTTCAATTTGATTCGCTGACAAACTGTTTAAGCCAGTAGCAAGCCGACATTTACTTTATAGATAATGATTAATTTGAAATATTGTGTGGGCCTTTGAAAAAGCCCTTGCATTATTGGCAGCTCTCGCAAGCTAGGGGCCCGGCCTATCACGCCAGTCGTTCTATAAAGCTATACTTCTCTACACTTATGCCCACTATAGTTTTAGGGTAGGATCTACAACCCTTTGCAATAACATGTATGTAGCGTTAAATTTAAACGCAGTTTGAGGCTTCATGGTTCTTGCTAGCGGCAGGTGCAGGTATGTAGAAGCCTCAAATG
>JAOBAT010012271.1:0-10180 GCA_026413305.1 Hydrozoanthus tunicans | reverse complement strand
TAAATGTATATATGTATATACCAATTTATAGTATACTAATTTTCTTATTTTCAAATTTGTACGGATAAACTGTATATGTTGCTGAAATACAAACCCAAAACAGCTACTGTACTTAAGCAGGATACCCAAACTGTGTGCGATTCTACCTATGGTTTCGGCTCCATTAAATCCTGTACCAATTGCAGCACACTTTACATTAGGTGTACCCTCGTACGAAGTCGGTATTCCTTAGTGCATTGCCCACTTTGAAGGAAACCTTTTGATAAATTCTTAAAGTTTGAAAGACAGTGTTTTTTACTAGGGTTATTAAAGAAGAGATTGATTCTTAGAGAACTATACGACACCTGGGTAAGGGAGTAAATCAAATAGTTAATTGTCTAGTTGTAAATAAAGCACTGATCATGATAGATAGCAAAGAGATAAAGAAGACTTTGAGAGCTTTTAGAAATCGTCTGATTTCATCGACGGCCTTCGCCATTTGTGCTTTCTTTGTTTCGGACGAGTAGGCTGGTAATAAAACCCTCTAAAGCTCTCTATGTGAAAAAGAAAAACACCACAAAGACTAATAAGAAATGAGATTAACCCGTCTTTATTCTGACAATATATGTCTGCAAGTGTTTTTTGTCTGCCTCGACATCCCATGCCCAACTTGACAAAAAAGATAAAGTGCCTTAACTCCTCAACTTCAAATCAAAGCAAATAAATGAAATGAGAGTATACTACTTTTCCCCTGTTAGTTCCGTGCTAACTTTCCCCCCCTATCATCCCCTGGAATAATTTTTTCAAAATGTCTTCCTTTGTGGTTTTGTATTATGGCAGCAACTTCTTTTCAGGTGAATTCCCAGGTTGCGACGCTCACTGAAAAATACAAAAAAATCAAACCTTTAACTTTTTGCCCGAGAAAGGTCAACTGTCAAATTGCTATGAAATTGCTTGTCCCCTTTCGGATTGAAATCGCAAAGAAATACTGGCATCCTGGGAAGGTGATAAAAACCTTTTGAAATTAATCTTGAAAAAAGGCAATAATTCCCTTTCATATTTTATCCAGTAAAGGACGAAAACGCCCTTTTTAATTACATTTGAAAGGAGCAATATTTCTCTTTTTTAAAGCCACGACAATTTTCTTCATCTAAAAAGACGCAATAATCCCTTTATCAAAGTTCATAATCAATTACACGCATTACAAACAACTTAAACTAAATAGATTGTCAGCATAAATCACTTTTCCAACCAATCTGTAATAAAGACCTTAGCATAGTCATACAAAATTGAGTACAGCCAATTTTCATCTCTTTCTATTACATTTTGAAGTTATGTTTTGAAAACCTTCATGAAAGAATAGTAAGTATAGTTTGACATATGGTTTCGCTAAAATGTAATATGATATAATCAAAGGCTAAGAAAGTTTTAAAGTTTAAGTTTAAAACGAACGTTTTCGACGCTAGGTCATCTGTAGATAAAAAAACACAAATTCCTAAGGGGAATAACTTGAACATTTGTAGTCATGTAGCACGCTTGTGTTTTTTAGTTTGTTTATAAAAATACTTTCAAACAAAAAAATGGAATTTCTAAATGTTAAGTTTACCACTAGTTAGTACATAGGTAACCGCATTGGGTAGAGATAATTAAGGAGTAGAGAAATTAATTGTAAACTATACAAAGAACCATGCGATTACATACTTATGAGATAATTTTTATTATACCGAGGTTTTTCGAGTTGAAAATCTTTGGAACCTCTGAAAACATTCGAAAAATATTCGGATACGGTTTAAAAACTTTTTAAGGCGTTTTGAAGATTCTTAAAAATTTCGGAACATATTCGGAAATGTTTGGAAATCTTCGGAAATTTTTGAGAACGGTTAGAAAACGTTATAAGGCATTTTTAAGACTCGTTGATTATTGTCTAATCAAATTTTAATATCTTAAAAGAACTAAAACCAGCAATTAACCATGATGGTTTAAAAGCCTCAAAAAGAGCTACAATTATTACAACTCACACAATAAATGCTTTGTAGTTAATTCAGTTTATACGATATTCAAGTGACCGCATCCGTGGTGTAATTTGTGGTTGAGAATGATGTGATTATAAACATCGAAATATGGTGTAAAAAGTTTTGGAAAACTCATTTCTTGAAAATCATTTTTTTTAATCCGAAATATTTGTCTTCGGTCTTGCTTTTTAAATTTTGTTTTCTTAAACTGTCAGGTATCAACGGATTTTATAACATAATAAAATGCTAGGAATCAACGCATGTTACTACTTACGCGATCCTTCTTGCAAGCCTGATCAAGAAGTTCATCCAAGTTCTTGGTCAGATCAGAAAAGTTTGCAAGGTGGAAAACATTTTCTTTCTTGTGATCAGCAATTTCTTCCAACTCAGAAACAGATATATCCTTTCCAATACCAATAGCAAACATGGTAACTGACTTGTCCTGAAGAAATTAATATGAAACAAGTCTTTTGCTCAATATAGATAGTTAGAAACGGTTTCTTTCCATTAACAAATGTTACACAGAAGACGTCATTAAACAACACCCCTTTGGAGATAGATCATCGCATGTATTCAAACATTTAAATGCGTCGACCAGTTTCAACCAATCAAAATATTGTACATTCACACTGATAATGGCTTAAGTTACGCCGAAACATGTCTGTCAATAAACCCTCATGGTTCAAAATTGTAAATGTCGGAAACTATTAGCTTCGCTGCTAACGCAACGGTAACAATGAAATTAACTATAACAATAATAATAATAATAAAAATGGTTTATCTTGTTTACCTGCATGCAAGCATACAAGGAACACTACTCATAACTAATTATTCCTAAGCACCGATACAAAGAATCTTTATAGCTAAACAATTACTTAAGGTAATTCCTCAGTTTTGCATTGTGCATCTTTACTGCGCATAATAGAAATTTTAAAATGTTTGCACATGTTTGTCATATTCTATTGAATGTTGAGCTCTCGAAGACATATCAGAAAAAAAAATGCAAAAAAGTAGGTTTATTCATAATATATGGGGCTTTTTGTTTAACTCGTTCCAGTCTCCCCTCGGAGATGGGGTAAAAAAGTTATGCAAGCTTTACACCCTATGTTACAGTCTCAATATAGTTCCTAGTGTCCGGAGGGAGGAATTTGAAAATAGGGGCAGGAGCGTGTTGAAAAGTTTCTTAAGTAAGAGGACTAACTAACTTCTGGGTATATTAGATCGGAGTTAAAGCGAAATCCTTTCTCGAGCATAAGTTGCTCATAAGGGCAGCGCATAACTCCGGTTTCTAATGTGCTAATTGTATGAGAGTCTTTAGTTCCACTTGCACTGGACACTTATCTATCGCAGGTTAGTCCCCAGCAGAAGGAACAAATTCAGGTATAGTCAGTGTCTAGCTGAAGGACACAACACAGTGGTCTGATCGGGGCTTGAAGATTACTAGTCGAACACGATTCCCACTCGGCCACTGCAGCGCCGCCGATATGTTAGATCGGAGATTCTAAATAGACCTTGACTTTCTTTGTTTAACCATAAATCATGCATGTTTTTTTTCATTTAATTTAAAATGCACAAACAAAGTTCGCCAGTATACTAGACCAGGAGACCGGAAACTCATCAGCTTTCGAGCAGTTTTTTTTTTTTTTTTTTGTTTACTTTTAGTATGTTTTAAGAATCATAATTTAAGAGAAAAGAAGTCGTTAAACAAGTCAAAAAAGGAGGATTACTAGGATTGAGATTGATGCTAAGTCAATAAAAACGATTATTAAAATTGTTTCGAGAAGTTGAAGACATTTGGATCTTTCATAACTGCGGGAATACCGTCCCAAATCACAGTCGCCATACAGGCAATTTCCAGTAGAAAGGATATAAAAACGAAAACTCTGATTAAGAAGCTAAACTTTTGTGAATGTTTTGCTGTATTGGTTCGGTCATATGTTTAAAAATCATTTAACTTTAAAATACAGAGTACAATAGTTTTTGAAAGCAAGCTTCCGACTCCTTCGCGGAGCCTTGTTCACGCTAAGTGAGAGTTCTTGAGATGTTAGTATTTTAAAGTTAAATGATTTTTGAAAAAGTTAAACTTTGATTAAAACCAGTGAAAAACACAAAGGTTTTTAAGCTTCCTAGCATGATTCGAACATACCACAACTCGTAGTACACAAATGATTTCATATGAAAGTTTGCAGCTGGGTAGTAGAAAGATTTAGCAAAGACAACGTGATGCACGTGGCTTTTTTTTCGTGCGCGCGCATAGATCGAGGTCCTGAGAAGAAGACGTCACGCTGCGAATGCAACGCGAAAACTGATATTTCTGACAACCAGGGAGCTCGCACCTCCCTGTGACAACTGAGCTTTGTGAAACTGGCAGAAATAGATATTTTGCCGGCATGGACCAGAGGACTGGGTCTAGTTGTCAGATGGGAATTATGGTTAATTCATTGTACTGAGTCGTTAGAGGTTTGAATCAGTGTAGGTTCAGCCTTCTTAGCCAACTTGTTGTTTAATAATTCCCCTTAACCTCCACGGGGGAACGGCACTTGCATTGGGTTTGGAGAATACGTTCCCCCTTTTCCCAAAGGGTTTTGGGTTTTCGTATCCGGCAAGTGTCAAAAGTTTCTATCAGATAAACAACTTTATAAGTCAGTATTGCCAAGTATGTAAATAAAGTGTTTTGTGAGAGCGGAGCTTGTTAACAAATGTAAAATAAACCAGCTTGTGGCGCTTGCTGGCCTACATGCTCAAGTATCTACACAGTTGTAACATGTTGAATGTAGTGTAGTGTCTGATTGGGTAGTGTAGGCAAAATTTTCAAATCCCGTCCTGAAACACAACGCGACGTGTGCATCGCAACCTCTCAGGAAATCAAGCTATGTACGCGCACAGAACTCACGTTGTGGTCGCGCTATCCTTTGCTAAATATTTCTAACAAAGAACACCTACCTGGTAATAAGGGCCCAGTTGTTTAAAGGTAGATTAGCATTAACCCAGACCAATTACATTTTCAACCCACGTTTTTATTTCCGATCTTACAGAGACTGACTTGAACTGTAATTTTAGAATTGACAACCTTTTTCCCGTGGAAAACTTAACAGAATTACTGCTTATGTTTTTGGTTTATTCCTGCCCAGCTTAAAACTGAAGAGCCTTTGAACAACCCAGCCTCGAGGGGTACGGTTCGATTTCCGTCAAAGGCTCAGAATATTAATTTTCACTAAGCACTCAACTTAAGGAGCAGTTTCCTTGTAACTCATGGTACTTTCTCTGTATCGAAGCATTTTGAACTTACCGTTAAAGGCCTCACGACTTCAGGGTATGGCTTAGACTTTGAGTTTGTATTACCATCTGTAAGCACTAGAAGAACGTTTGGATATCTTTTGTTCTGCCGATCCACCTTTTCATTGAAGAATCTCTTGTTAGCCATTTCGAGAGCTAGATCCGTACGGGTTCCGCCACCCCAATACCTGAATGTCCGAGCTGCTTTCTGTAGCTCCTTTACGTCCCAAAACTGGGGCTTATCTATATCGTTTATCATTAGAGGTTTGGTTGAGTACGACAGCATTCCAACACGAGTTTGATCTTTGCCAATGTCGTATTGTCCCAGTAGGTTTACCAAGAAATCTCGGACCAGCTTGAAAGAATCTTTACCTATGCTGGTTGACATGTCAATAGCAATCCCAAGGTCATAGTACTTTTTAAGGCAAGGCGATGGACCTAATAATAATATTAATAATAATAATGATAAAAATAATAACAACAATGATAATAATAATGATAATAACAATAATAATAATAATAACAGTAACAACAGTAATAATAATAATAATAATAATAAAAATAATAATAACAATAACAATAACTTGACTGTTTACATAGATAAGAAGCAGAATCACAATCGACCAGATATTACTCTAGTACGGTAAGATACAGAGGAGTGGAGACTAATTGATATAGCCGTACCAGCAGACAGAATATCATTAGTACTGAGGAAGAAAAAGTGGACAGGTATCAGGGTCTAACATTCGAAATTAAGAGATTTAACAGAGCATCCAAAGTGACAGTAATACCAATAGTGATTGGTACACTTGGGACAGTCTCAAGGAACGCCAAATCCTGGCATGAAAAGTTAGACACTCCAGACGTCATTTGAAGTATACATAGTTGTCGGCCAATCTGGGAACAGCTCACGTATTGAGGAAAGTGCTGTGTCTCTAAGCTGTGGAAGTAGCTGAGACATGACTATTGCAAACAAGACCCAGAAAAACTGGAGGGAATCGCATCCTAATAATAAAACTAATAAAAACAAAAAAGCAATAATTATAATTATATTGTCGGGGACAGCAAAGATACTAAGAAAAGTACTGTCCCTTGTAAGAAAAAGCAGAGAGAGGCGTGGGACCCATGGTGACCTGTTGTGACCTACTAACTAGGACTTTAACTCCTATATAGTATTATTTGCAGATATATTCATGATATAGATTGTTTTGTTTAGCTTTGTTCTGTTACGCTGTAAAGCTTTTTTTTTTTTGAGTGCTTTAGCAATGTAAAAATATTTACCATGCTTTTCTAGTCTGAGCCTATAAGGAATGGACACCAAAATAATAATAATAATAATAATAATAATAATAATAATAAAAATAAAAAAAAACTAATAGTGGTCATAATTCCGCATTGTTAAAGTTCAAAACTAAACGTTTTTGATCTTAACAGATCATCTTCAGAGTTAAAACTGAATAAAGCTGCCGCGTCTGTGTTAAAATATATAAAACTTAGCATAAATTAAGTGACCCCGATTCCCTTAGGGAAAACAGTTAGTTCAAAAGATTGAACTTGTTTGTTAAGTTCCGGATTGGTGCTTACAATGAAAAGTGCCTCGACAATGGGTTTTTTGATGAACCGGAGATAACCTTAGAGATCACAACTAAAGATGGAAAAGACAAAATTGGCCAAATTTCCCTACAACCAAGAATTCTACAAGGGGATTCATTTTGTGTTAGACTGTTCACCATGTGACTAAACCCAATTTCATGGTCACTTAGAAACAGCAAAGGGTATACCCTGACAAAACTACTATAACAAATTAACACACCTTCTCTACGTAGACGATTTGAAGACATACCACAAGAAACCAACTAAAGCAGTGATGAAGAAAAGGAGACGCATGGAAAGTATGATCAGCAACCGTGACAGTAAGTAAAAGAAAATTACTATCAAAAGAAAACCTCATTCTTAACGAGAGCGATTCCATCAGTTTATTAAAAGATACAGATCAATACAAATCACTGTGAAAGCTGGAGAATTCTGCACAATTAGATGACGAAGTATTGGTTCAAGTTAGCAAATAATATCTGAAGTGACTGAACGTAGTATTTGGTATTCAAATATACCCATACCTAGAAAAATCAAGGCAACCTACACATTTGCCCTATCAGTTATATAACACCAGATGTGGACAGTTGAATGGAGACTAAACGATCAGAGACAGTTGGACGGAGAAACAAGGAAAATAATCCAAGAGCATGGATGGATGCAACAACTTGATGCAACATGACTGGAGTATTGGATAATAATAATGATGATGATAATGATAACAATGATAATGATGATGACTTTAATGAAGTTAATAATGATATTGATAAAGATAGCCATAATAATGATAACATGCCTTTTAACACTAGCATTGTAAGTAGGTCTAAAGTAGGCCCACGTGGTACTTTGACCCTACTTGAGTGTGAATGTAGTCGAAGTAGGCCTAAAATATGATACTTAAAGTAGGTATCATCAAAACAGTCGCATCCTACTTTAAAGACCGATCGGGCCAGTCTTACGATCCAACTTTAGCACCTCAAGATCCAGCAGATTCCTCTTTATCAGATAAGCAATAAAAGCCTGTCAGCTTTTCATTATTCATGAATTTGAATAACCACTACATGGTAGAATAATTTTTATGCGATTCCGGCCATAGAGCGTCAAGCGTTTGATCTGCTGGGAGCAAATCAAACTAGCTTTGAGGCCTAGGCTAAGCCCAAGCTCTGTGTTGCTGGCGATTAGGACGGATTTTGGGCCACGTTGCTATAAAACATCAATAACAATCGCCTTCTTCGTTGCCTTGCTCGAAAGGTTTCATTCAAAAAAAAGTGGTAGCCATTTAGCATGAAATTTAAAGATCTCTATCGTAGCAGTACATGAGTAAAAAGAGCCATCCGACGAACGCTATTCATAATTGGAGGTGCGGTCGCATTTTCTTAGAATTCGTGTAAAACATAAGCAACAACAACAAAGAGCGACGAAACCCTGCGACATTGTATTTTATAATAAATTCAGTTAAATTTGGAGAATACGGAATAGTAATTTGATTGAGAAGTTATTACAGATAAGTAATATACTTTGATTAAGAGTACGATTAGATTATTGTAAAGCAAACGTCAGGTCCAAAAGTAGGAGGGAAAAAACAACCTACTTTAGACCTACTTTCAATTCTAGTGTGAAAAGGCCGAATGATAATGATGTTGATAATGACTATGATATTGATGAAGGTAATGATAATGATAATAATAACGATAATGATGATGATGATGACACTGATAATGAATAGAATAATGATAATGATAATGATAAAATTCTGGATTGAAATCTTCCGCTTCATCCCACGAAAACGATCAGAGTGCTCATCAGTAACAACTCTTGAGCGTAAAATACGAACTTTTGGGATTTGGAATAGTTCATCGAAAACCTTAAGTTATTAACGTTCTTGAGAATGAAAACGATAAGAAAAAACAACGCTTCGACCTCTCCCAGTTCATTTTCAAATGAGTTTAAAAAATTTCTTCTGGTATATACCTGCTGACACCTTAACCAATGTCTTGAAAAACACAAGAGCTCCGAGATCGGACAACAGTTTAAGGGAAACAGCATCAGCACAACATTTCCTTGTATTCGCACAAAACTCTTTACGTAAAAATGTTAAATGTCTCCTGTTTTTCGTTCGTTTAAATATTTTATCGTTCGAACCTTAGTTAAATCATAGATAGTAGCTTTTAAAATAAACATTTCATTGTTTTTGAGTCTAAGCATATTTAAGCCGCCTTATTTTTTTTATAAATAAACGCCTAAAGACGCTTCCTCGGCTTACTATTAATAGTGTGACACAAATGTAGTGTTGTGGCAAGAAATTTAAAAATACAAATTAGAGAGGCTCTTACTTGGCGAAGAAAAGATAATCAAGTATCCCCAAGTTACTTTACCCTTTAAAGTGGCGTATTAGCGACCAAGATTTTAATTATAGTCGCCTAAGAATTTTTAGGCGCTAAAACAGATTGAGAACTTGTGTTCATATGTTCTTGCAGCTATATTGACTCGTAGTATTTTTTTTATTTTTAAGTTTCTTACTAGAAAGAGGTTCAAATCTTATTAAATTTAAACTGAGATCATAATTTATTTACAAAGAACGTGCTTTGAAGCTTACAACCTCCCGTGTGTAGTTGTTCCACTTGAGTGGCTGTTGGAAGTGTCGCATCAAAAACGCGCCACTGTTTTCACCGACTATTTTAAAGATTTCAAAAATTTCACCGACCAGTGATCAGTTGTAAAACTTCAAAATTTTATTCAGACGATAGATAATCATTTTCTTCAAGCATCAATTCTATGGTCGCCCACTTTGCGAGTACACGAAATAAATTGAGTCACATGTCTTTTTGCACCGCAGACCCTCATTGATCGCAGGCTTTTCGACAACGTCGATAGACTGATTGAAAGCACGAACCTAGACTCGGCCTAGCTGTACGCTTTTTAGCTTACTTGAAAATGGCTGGGAGAGTTTGATAGGTCGTTCTTACTTATCGTTGTCGTTTTGAATAGTTTCTTTTGTAGATTAACAGAAACATACATAGCTGTGGGTTGCATTCCCCGCTTTCAGTAGGTGGTCCCAGATCCTTGCAGTCTTTCCCCCCATTGGCGGGAGAGGGATTGGTGCAGGTCCTGGAACGAATGTGGGTCCCAGTCCCACAGGTGGCAGTACATGGGCTCCATTGGCTCCATTCCGTGTAGTTGCCATCTCTTTTGCAGGCTGCATAAAAAGACGATTGAACAAATTAACTGATAATGTTACAAGAAAATAATAATAATAATAATAATAATAATAATAATAATAATAATAATAATTAGCATTTATATAGCGCCTTTTCCATAGG
>JAOBAT010012260.1:0-10180 GCA_026413305.1 Hydrozoanthus tunicans | reverse complement strand
GTGGCGGCACATACCCCCTACCCCACCCCTCCCCACTTTTTCAGAGCTCAATTTCTCAAAACCTGATTTAGGGGTATATGTTTTTTTATTGTATTATGGACTCCTCTCTCCACAAAGAAGGCGTTGGTGCAAGCACTTTATCAATATCAATTTTATTGAGTATGATATTTGCTCCTGAAATTCAGCACTTTTTAAAAAAGGTGGTGGATGGCGGCACATGATACCCCACCCCCGAAATTGGGTTCCTAGGAAGTACCATTGTTTTGACCTTTTCCCTAAGTGATTTTGCCCTGATTTAAGAAAAAAATACCCCCGCTGCTATCCAATCAGCTTGAAGAAGTTTTGCCCTCTATGTAATAATCAGCGTTTTCTCGCGGGATACCGCAGAGAATAAAGAATTTTGCCCTTGATGTCATTAACATGCAATCGTCAGGTTCCTCGTAGGGTTAAGGATTAATATCACTTGTGCTTTCAATGTTTTGCAACAGGGTTTGTTAGAGAGAGAGGGGGTTTACTTATAGGATACCCCACCCCTAAATTGGGTTCCTAGGAAGTACCGTTGTTTTGACCTTTTTCCCTAAATTACTGCAATAAAAACCACAGAGGCCAGATAGGTTGGTTACACGCACAAATAAGTGCGCAAGTTTATCGACTGTAGTAAGGTAGGTAATCGAGATGTTTAAGATCGACGTGTTCAAGAAAGATTTATGGTGAGAATAGAGTAGTCTTAAGGCCGGCGCACACTTGAAGTAAAGAGCTGAGCTGTTTGCTCGCGAGACTATTTGCTCAGGTTGTTCCGCACGTGTGCGGCAAAATTTTAGTGATATTTTTGCCTCGCGAGCTCGAATCTGAGCAAACAGCCTCGCGAGCAAACAGCTCAGCTCTTTACCTCAAGTGTGCGCCGGCCTTTACAATCGACTCGTTACCCCTAGTTAGACTTGGTTGCAGTAGGCTAACCTCGCCACTGTCTTGAACAAACTGTCTCTTTTTTCTTATAGGCCCAAAATCTTGGACTCGGAGATTATAACAAACACAGCAATAGAAAACAAGGCAGCCTTCTGTAAGCTCAGTTTTTACACTTCTGCTTCAATTATATTGCAATGTAGATAAATAATCATTCCCTCTCCTTCTGAAGGGGTGGGGGGTGGGGATGGGGTTGGGATGTTGTAAGTCTGGGCTTATATAACCTTATAAGGGTTTTGGATGGGCATACAAACAGGGGGGCTGTAAGCGGAATAAATGAAATGTTTCGGAACGATAAGATAAAACGTATCATTTAAAGTTTTATTTGAAATACACTTTTTGTGCGTCACAATAAACGGAGACTTTATTTCAAAAACATCTACAAAACTCTTATGCGACTGGAACAACTGAAACGGAAGAGTGTGTAAGTAAAATATCAACAAATCTTAACGTGATCAATTTGCCAGTTCTCCGATCTGTACTCGTTTGGGCTAGTATTTGGAATAATACCTGGGACTTCATCCAGGGAAGCTTGAACCGGGTGGGGGATGCTTTCAAGTGGGACTGTGCAGTATCCAATCAGGTAACAGCACGAATAGTGACGTAAGAGATGATCCCGCGCATTTCAATGCCAAGGAAAGTCACACATGGCTTTAATTTACCGAAAATCACGGGCTTGTACGTCCGGCTCAATGGCATAAAATCGTCCCAATCTGGCTTTTGTTGCCCTGACTAAGTTTTATATTTTGATATTAACACATTGCTGTTTTGCGGTTTTCAGGTTGAACAGTGAGAACGACCAGGCCGCTAACACACGCCGCGACCCTAATGGACTCAAACTCCCTCTGTCGCCGAGTGGTGAGTGAGCGGTGCATTTATATTGCGCCACTTTTTATATCAGTGCTCAAAGGCACTAAACAATGACCGGTTTAACCCTAGCGGACCGGATACATACATATAGGTCAAAGCGGTCCATATTTGCCGGTACTCAGTTTACTGACCCCGAAAGAATGGAAATCTGAGTGAGCTTTAGCGAGAAAAGAGGTCATCCAAGTGTTCAACCCTCGACCAGACTGGCGATCGAACCGGGAACCTCAGGACTGGGAGGCAGAGAGATCTTACCACTGCGCCAACCGTCCAAGTCTGTTGCAACTAGCTACAATACCTGTAGTAAATGCAAGAACAAGGATTAATTTATCGCTATGACTGTAACTATGGATAGGGCTGACTATATTAACAACTGTTGCCTTCCCTGAGTTTCTTTTAGCAGTGTAAGGTTCGCAATGCATTGTGGTATAATACACATCATTTTGGAATGGTCAATTCTTCCTCTTCGCCATCACTTTATAATTATAAAAATAGTAATAAAGTTAATTATAATAGTAATAAATTAACGTATTATGATAATATAATAGTAATATCATTACCACTAGTATAACTGTTTCCATTATAGTTGAAGCAAGGGTTTGTTAACCGTTTTTTTTTTTGGTTTTCAGGATCAACAAAAACGATTATAAATGAACCCTTAAGCTAAAGTCAGGATTTTAATATTTTAACTTTTAATTGGTTTTTAGGTGCGATAAAAACATACGGGGACAAAATGACAACATTTGAGCAATCGGAGATTCTAGACTATCTGGACGTGTGGTTCCTTGGGCTCGAGGCTAAAAAGATTGAAGGAGTTCCTGGGGCACCGCAGAACAGTGGTAAGAACGGTTGATTAATGATGAAGATGATGGTGGTGATGATGACGATGGTAATTGTGGTAATGGTGATGGTGGTAATGGTTTCGATGATGGTGATGGTGATGATGATGGTGATGATGATGTTGCTGATGATGGTGATGGTGGTGATGATGGTGATGGTGATGACGATGGTATGGGTGGTAATGGTGATGATGGTAATGGTTACGACGATGGTGATGGTGATGATAATGATGGTGGTGGTGATGATGATGATGGTGATGGTGGTGATGATGATGACGATGGTAATGGTGGTAATGGTGATGATAGTAAAGGTTATGATGATGGTGATGATGATGGTGATGGCAATGATGGTGGTGATGATGATGATGGTAATGCTTGTGATGACGGTGATGATCATAATGGTGATGATGATAGTGATGGTGTTGATATTGACTATAGATATAACGGTTATTGTAACAATAGCGGTGTGGTTATTGAAGATGGTGATTTTAAAATAGTTGTTGCGGATACGAGTACCATAATGATATTACTGGTGAGGGTAGAGGAGACGATGGTGATGATAATGTTGATGATGATGACGCTCGTGATTTGGTAGTGACGATGATGGTTTGTTGTTAATTGTTTTAAACTTTGACGATGTCTTTATATTTGAATATTAGTGTTTACACGATCATCTCTCTTCTTTGTGTACTTAAGGATTCTCATTTGCCACGAACAAGAAGTTAACTTTTCTGTTTTGTTAGAGCGTTTATCTAGTTTGATTTAAAATTCTTCCCAATTGATTTAAACGTTTGTTTATCTTGGTGTAGGTTATGATGACGAGAATGGAAGTTATTTGAAAGTAATTCACGACCACCTCGCCTATAGATACGAAGTTCTAGAGGTGCTTGGGAGGGGCTCGTTTGGACAGGTAGTCAAGTGTTTAGATCACAAGACTGGCCAACACATCGCTGTCAAAATTATTAGAAACAAGAAAAGGTTGGTAGAAGGTTTAATTAACACCTATTCTATTTCAATTGAGGTGGGTAGTGGCAGATAATCTACTGAGCGCCGAAGGCGCTAGGTACATATTCATTAAGCCACTACCCACCGAAATTGAAATAGAATAAGTGTTTTAGTATATTCCAGCGAAGCAACAAACTTTCTTTCAAGAAAACAAAAGATTTTTAAGAAATAAAAAACACTTTTGCTACTTGAATCACTTAGCGTGGCGACCGACGCGTGTGCAGCATAACATACGTAACTGACGTGTTTTGACAGTTTGTCAACTTCAAAATGTCGCAAATGGCGTAAAACAGTGAAATTCTTTAGACTGTTTTAAATATCCCGTGTTTTATAGAAAATATTTTCAGTATTGTGATCCGAAACGGACACAAAGCGACTGACTTCAGTCCGCCATTTCATTTGGGTGTCATTATCTACTATTTCGGAAGTAAATATTGTCTCAAATTTACTGTTTCTAAACCAGTCAAATTGAGCGTAGCCGAGCTGCTATATACTAATTCATATTATACCGTCACTGGTAGTTTCAACGAGGCTCGTCGTCGGAGCCCCAGTCAGCAGTCTCGACGTTCCCATGAAATTTGAAGCACAATGAATACACAATGACGCTTTATAAGGAAAATAACTAGTTACCAATCCCTGCTCATTTGTGTTGTGCCATGAGTGAAGCTGATGAGTATGTCAGAGTAGTAAATATGTGAATTAAACTTTGAGACTCCTTTCTTAACCGGGGGGGGAGGGGACGTATGGCGATATTTATAGGCGGCCAAAATATTTTTTTAATCTATTAGATCAAATGTGATTGGTTTTCTTTTTAGGTACAAAATAAACGAAATGTAACTTGACCAATAGCAATGAATTAAGTTTAATGTTAGTGCGGCAAAATTTTAAAACAAGGTTTGTGAATGCGAACACCTTTTGTGTGAATCCTGATGTAATTCAGCCAATGGCGGTCGTGCAACATTATGCCTTCTTCTCACTGTGCTCTGTTGTCTGCACAGGTTTCATCAACAAGCATTGATAGAAGTGAAAATACTGGAAAATCTTAGGAAAAGGGTAGGTTTGTTGGCAAATTTTTGAAACAAAATATGTTCAAAGACGACGCACTGGTTATCTGTTACTCTGAGTTTCGCGATCTTCAAGCAGAAGTCTGCCTGAAGATCGTAAAAGTGTGAAACTGGGAGTAACAGAAAATCTATACGTGTCTATATTTGAATTCATTTTATTTTGTATTTAACTCTGCTTTCGAGTATTGAGCGCTGTTTTGTCTGGCGCGACTATCTATTTTCGTTTAGGAAGATTTTTAGATTTTTTCCCATTTTTGACATTTTTGATTCAAGAAGTCACAGAAAAACAGGCAATAGGACTCGAGCTCCCCTTCGAGATCTGCCACCCGGGACCTACGATTTAACGTCCTTATCCGAGAAGACGCTTAGATCTAACGGCTCGCAGACGTCAGAGCAAAGGCATGCGCAGTATTTTCTCCTCAGTTGTTTTAAGACTCTGAGTCGAATCCGGGCCTGCCGCACGACAGACTGGCGCCTTACTAACTGAGCTGACAAGGCGACTGACGTAATGTTACGTACAAAGTAATCCTTTTCATTCCCAAACACTTCGGAGACATGAGACAATTAGCAAAGAAACCTTTATTTCAAAAAGTTAATCTTCGCACGAAATTATTTTCCCCCCCAAAAAATATTTTTTTCGCACAAAACTAGACACTATCGCTTACGGTTAACGTAATTCGTGTCTTCCCTGCGTATTCGCTTATTTAATTGGTTATTGACATTTCCCCTCAGGACAAGGAGAACGGATACAACGTTATACACATGATCGATCATTTTTACTTTAGGTAAAGTATTTGCTTTGTTAAATATTCCTGTTTCGATTTTCGCCTATCAACGCTTAGCCCCGCCGGGGAAGGGGGATGTGTATGTCGGGGTTCTTTAAGTCCCTATCAAGCTTAATTTTTTACTTTTCGGATTAAAACTATTGTCATCTTTGAACTCAAAAATCGAATAACCAAAGAAAACTTCCACATCTAAGTATGCTTTTTAATCAAAAAAAGATCGGAATGTAAGCTTTGACCGAGCAGGCCGGGGACTGGTAACCTGTGACTTAGCAGCAGTAAGTTATGTGGTTTTTGTTTAAAAAATGTCAAAATTTGTTTCAAAAAATTTCAAGGTAATTTAATTCATTGATTAAAGTTATAACAATGTGACTATTGTAGCCAGAATCCAACGTTTTGAGGTAAAAAAGATTGTCTCTGCTTCATGCCTTGTGCTACGTCATCATTGCACGCTTCAAGTCTAAAAAAATGTAACTGGAAAGGCGAGAAAAGGTTTTATTTTTGAAAATTACAATTATTTAAGGGTTGAACTTTTCATCTGAAACTTAAAAAAATAAGCTTTATAGGGACTTTAAGATACGCGTCTTGAAAAAAGCTGAATCCAAACTTTTTAAGCCTGCGTTGCCCGCCCGGTTGATGCTCGTCCAAGCTTTTCCTCGGCGAAGTAAAGCAACCAACTCGACGCAGACTACGAGAAGGCGAGGCTTTTTAGAATCGCAGTAATTTCGAATTCCGATTTGATACTGGCCTGACTTGATATTTATCGATTTCTTTCAGTTTTTACGTCAATTTTCACTTAAAGGGAAACAGTCAGTTTTGTTTTCCCTAGTCTCGATGTTTCCCGAGACAAAGTTGAAGGAAACATCAGAACTGTAAAGAAAACAAAACTAACTTGTTTCCCGAGGGACTACTACACGTCAAGTGATTGTTATATATTTAGACTTTCCCTTGAACAATCATGTGGAAAAACAAACAAACAAAGACGGCGGGCGGGCATCAACTGCGCAATTATATCCCAGTCGGGATACGTTTGAGTTTGATTAGGGGCACGTGACCAAGAATCAGCCAATAACAGTGCTAGTTTTGTTGTTCAAAAGTCTTGGTATTAAACATCAAGTGTTGTTTCATTTTTGCTCATTTTTTTCTTCCTGGTGACGGTTAACTTTGGTGACAATCACATGTGTTAGTAAATTTTTCCTAGTTAACGTTTAATTAGGACCCATACTCTTTTAATTCAGGTTAAGAAATTTTTGCTTTTCCTCTTTAATCTTTTATCTAGTTTGATCGTTCCAATTTACTCATTACAAAATGATTTGTTTTGTATGTATTACATAAGGAGAAGTTATATGTTGATGAACTGGCCCGGACAGGAAGGGTTAGTTTGAGAAACATAGAAATAATTGGTTGTTTGCATTTTTTACTCAACTCAACAGAAATCATCTATGCATCACCTTTGAATTAATGGGGTAAGTAGCATTGTTTTGCTTATATCATGGCCAAATTTGATAACCGCTGTCAGTTTCATGGTAAATCCCCCCAACTAAAACCATTTTATCAATTTAGGTTTTCGCTTTCTCATCTTCAATCCGGTAATTTGTTTGTTCAATTCTCATTACGAAATGACGCATTTTGCTGTGTTATGTAAGGAGAACTTAGACGTTGATGAACTAGTCCGTCATTTTGTAAGCTGTGTGAGAATAGATAAAAATAAAAAAGCAAAGCAAAGGTAATGTGCAATGGGTTGAATGATTGTTCTGTGATGTTCCAGGATGAACTTGTACGAGCTTATAAAGAAAAATAACTTTCAAGGATTTAGCGTCGCTCTTATTAGAAGGTGAGTTTCAATGAAATTATCATCATTAGTCCAAACCAACCCTCCCTCGTCATATCATCATCATCATAACCACTGTCATCATCATCACCGTCATCATCATCATCACCATCATCATCACCACCATCATCATCATCATAATCATCATAATCTAGTATCAATATCACTACTACCAATATACTACGGCATCATTATGACATCTTCATACTTTTAATTGTCGTTATTTCATCATCACAGCCTTCGTCATCAATATACTTAACAACAATTTTATTATATTACTACCTTTATCTTTATAACGTCATTACCTGCATCACCTCTATTGTGATCACTGTAATCTCCAACATCAGCATTATAATCTTGATCATGTTAGCACCACCCTCGTCGCTTTGTCATCATCTTAACCCTTATGCTAAATTCTTGGTAATAAAATTAAGTTTAATTCAATCAGTTTGCCACAGTGGCAGGGATGAGACACAGGGAAAAGGCCCAGTTGCATGTCAGTAACCCCTAAACAAACATGACTACATTGAAGAATCCCAGCTGGTTAGAGGCATCCAGTTGGCTATTTACAAGCGTGGTGGGTTTGACCCTGCGGTCGCTTAAGCCAAATTTGGTCAACGGTCAGAGTGGGGAGCCGCGTGCAAGTCCGGCACCCTGACCACTGAGCCACGCTGCCTCCTTGTTTTACCTCTGTTGTCAAAGTGAATAGGGAGTTTAAGTTTTAAGGAAGGCAACATCGACGACAGCCTACGAAAAACACACTTCTTGCTTGCCCTTTTCAATCACGTAGGGCTAGTTTGCTTTAATTCTCTTATGTCCGAGTTACGCTCTATGAATAGAAAAGTATGAAAGTGATTGTTTTAAAGGTAAAACATAACATAATTTCCCGTAGGTCGTTCTCTTAGCCGCAAAAACTTCAAAACTGAGCTTTTCACGTTGTAATTTTCATGACGAGGGCGTACAGGTGACCAGCACGGTGCATTCCAACCTGCAGCTATTCAGTATTCACTATTGTTTTCTGCCGTTGTCGTCGGCGTTGGAGAACTCCCTAATACTGTTGATGTTACGGCTGTTTTCTTGGTAACGTCATTGAAATGATATTCCTCCTATTTGTTATTATCATTGTTAGTTTCCCCTGTCAATGTCAATGGTTTCATTCAGACTTTGAATCGCCTTCTACATGCGCATCTCATAGCTGTTTGTCAAAGACCGCGAAAGCGAAAACAGTTTGGGTTTACTCTGATTACATTTTCTACTAGGTTCGCATTCGCGCTGTTGCAGTGTCTTCGGATCCTGCACAAGGACAAAATCATCCACTGCGATTTAAAACCAGTAAGTAATTATTCGTAATAATTGTTTCTCATTGCTTGTTCGTTTATGCCCATTTTACACTCAAGGTACCGCTGATAAAAATAGGCTGTCAAGGCACGTTCATAGCGTTAGTGTTGAACTGTAGTATAGTTTTCAGAAATGGTCCATTTCACAGTTTTTCGAAGGTAACCAAACCGACGCGAAAGTTGTCCTTGAACAGTTTGAGAAGTGGAAATAATAGACATGCTAACAAGTTTCTTTCTTATGATAATTATTTCCACTTCTCTAACTGTGCTAGAACAACCTTCGCCTCGGTTTCATGTAGAGGCTTGGTTACCTCCTCAACGTGGAGAAGTTAAGTTTTAAAATGAAACACTACAGAGTTTCGAATAAAAAAATTTTCACACTGAAGTTCGTGAGTATAGTATTTTACTTCAGTTCGAGACCACGCGCTGCCATTCTAGCAGAAATAATATAAAACTGAATATGTTACGTTCCAGGAAAACATTTTGCTGAAACAAAAAGGCCACACGTCCATCAAGGTGATCGATTTCGGTTCAAGTTGTTACGAGCACCAGAGAGGTAAGATAAGGGGCTTCGTTGGTTTGGTATGATGATGATGATGGTATTGATAATGACGTCGACGATAAAGATGACGATGACGATGACAATGACTGTGATGATGACGCCGTGAAATTTTCTGTACTTAAGGTCTTTATGTAACATTAAGAATAGCGACGTCAGGATAAAAACTCATTCCCAGGACCTCTCCCTTGGCTTCTTGATTCGGGCAAACCCAAAGGACCTGGGAACGAGTCTGGTAAGGATACCGACTGAAAATTGTTTGAAGTTTGCTGTTTGTTAATGTGTGGTTTCTGATATTTTTCCACAGTTTACACCTACATTCAAAGCAGATTCTACAGATCTCCAGAAGTTATTCTAGGTTTGTTTTTCTCTTTGGATCTGCATATAGCTAAACAGGACTAGTTGGAGCGTATTTAAAACTCATGCATATATTTCGAGGAGGGGTATAATTTGTTATTTATCAAGCCTAACCAGTTTCTTGCATCCCGCGCAGTGCAACAATAGGTTTCCTGTCCCGAAAGCGTAAAAACATATTTGATCTTCCTTTAACGTGTAGAAATTGCTACGAAATATCCCTACCTAGAACGAACTGGAAAATATCGTTCACAACAACACTCAATTTAGTTCGCGAACATTTAAGGTCTTTTCGCCACAACAAAGCTAAGCTAAGTTAAAAAATCCTTTTTCCAGTCTAAGTGGCTCATAGGGTCGGCGCTTATGTCCAGTTTCCGTAATGCTGAGCGGCTGAGAGTCTTTGACTCTCCCTGGGCATGACACTAATCCATCGCAGGTTAGCCCCCAGCAGGACTGGTACTTAATCTTATAGCCGCGTTGATTTGAACTGGTCTGGTAAAGAGTCTTGTTCAAGGACACAACACAGTGGTCTGACCGGGGCTCGAACTCACGACCCTAGGATTACGAGTGGAACACGCT
>JAOBAT010012249.1:0-10180 GCA_026413305.1 Hydrozoanthus tunicans | reverse complement strand
TTGATATTTAGCTTGGGGGGGGGGGGGGGAGGGGGTATTCCAGTGTTAAAAGGGCATGGATGACCGTCGGAAAAGTCCCCAAAATACCCTCAAAACTACCAAGGCATGAAAGTTTTCCACCGTAAAAAATTACCTCTCGGCTTAAAAACTACCCTAAAAATACCAGTTCACGGGTTTTCCCTGGATAGCTAGCGGTTCGGCGTTAAGTACCCTTGTGTTGCGCTGAACGCGATATGCAGTTAATAAAGGCGCGCGCGTAAGGGGACGTTCACCAACGGACTTTTGTCTCAATTCTTGTTCAGTACGCACGTTCGTTAAAACACGGAACCGCAAGCAGTCTAACAGCTTCGCATTTTCAACCCCTAAAATTACTAGGTTCTTTGTTTAACACAGGGTTTCCTTTAACAACCTCAAAAAATACCGGGGTGACTATTACACTCCAAAAAAATACAACGTTCATACCTACCACCCCAATAAAGGGAGGCGTGGCACCTTAAGCCTAGAGGTACTTACTGTTGATTCCGGGCTGTTCGAAACTTGTTTGAGGTCCTGCATGATAGATTTGGCGGATATAATCGACTCCCTTCGCTGGCTCATACTTCTCCTTCTTATGGCATCGAGTCGGGCAACGCTTTTTCGTTGTCTCGCTACGAAAAATTTAAAACTTTTTTATCAGAAATTATTTATTTGCCAGCAATTAGAAGTTAGTTGATTTCAAGTAACTGATATTACACACTTTTCTTTAAGCAGTTGAATTTGCTTGCAGCAGCAAGTTTATAAAACTAAAATTTGTTTCCCAATCTTTATACCAGTTCAAATCTTTTGCAAATTGAAAATTTTGGATATCTTCGACATAACCATATTCAATATAACCAATTCATATTTGCGCATTACCTGAGCAACTTTTAGTTATCTATTTTCTTAAAAGCAGTGACACATTCTTACAAGAGTAGGTCTGTCAGTCCAGCATGATTGAGCACACATGCTATCGCATTAGTATAAAAAAGAAACAATTTTGTTCCAGGAAACCTATGGAGTTCACTCCCGTCTTAACTTATGCTCCTTTAAAGAAAAAAACTTCCTTGATTCTTGATTCTAGCCAACGAAGTTGATCTTTAAAATATTTTTAAGCAAACAAGTAACGTGCATGACCAATATTAATATTACAACTCGTAGTTGAAAAAAACGAGGCTGTTGTAATCTATAAGCTCTTGCTACCTGCGTTATCCGAGTTCTTTACATATGACATCTTGCGAATATTGCGTTTCTAGCATTCTGATTGGTTATCAGCTCATACTGACCATATATGGAAACTGACTGTGCAGCGTCGGCGTGATTTACCAAGAAAATGAAAAGCCTTAGCTAAAGATACAGTAATACAAGCAAAAAAATCCTCCGACTTGTCTCGCGACATTGCTGCAAAACAGGTTGAAAAGTAATGCTGCGCGTTTTTCCGTCCGCGTATAAACTTGCTGTTGCAGTTGAGCGAATCCTGACTGGCTTGCTGCGAAACAAGTTGATCTGTGGTACTAATATGCGTAGCATCTACTAGATTTATTGCAAAAAGTAGAACGACCAGTTTTTTAATCTGTAACAGCTTAGTTTTGCTGCGAGACAAGTTTGTACGCGGGAGGAAAACGTGATAAAATTATAACTTCTAGTAACTTGTTACAATATATTCTTCAAATAACAAGTTTAGGAGACTCCGAATCTATCAATTTGTATTCATTTGTATTAATTGTGGGGAGAAGATAGAGGTGTGTAATACTGACAACTCACCTACTTCCTCCTCATCCGTGCTATACGCTGCTGCAAACACTTCTCTACAAGACGCGGAAATACAAGGACTTAAGTGAACCTTACTTAAAATACATAAAAGGGAAATTTTATTGCTTCAGTGGATCTTGCTAACTGAGGAATAGCGGTGAAGATAAATGGCAAAATCTTTTACGGCTCTCGAGATATTAACATTTAATGGTTTCAAGTAATGAAACTACAAGTGGTTCAGGAAAATTTGTTTTTTTTATAAAATTCCAAGACTTTTCCACGACCAAATGCCATTTTCCATGACGAAAGAATATCGAGAAACCAATAATTCACCTAAAAAACAAGCTATTCACACTTTAATCCAACTCTAAACACCAATTACACCTTCTGAACATTTAAGAGAGTTATTTTTTGTCCATCAAAATCAATAATAAAAATCTATAACTTTTCTATAACAGTTTTCCCTTAACTCCATGACTTTCCAGGGCCTGGAAAAAGGTTTTTCAAATTCCATGACTTTTAATGACTGTGTGACTCTGTGTTATAAGAGTGAAAATTGGCTTTGCTCTGGATCAATGATCCAAGATCAGTCGGATCATAGTGCATCAGAGGAACCAATGAATTCGCTCTGAGAAGGATCCTATCACTTCATTTGATGCACTGTGCGATCATTGATCCAGATCCGGATCCCGAAGAAACACACCCTAAGTTACCTATGTTTAAGGCTGTTCTACAGTTTAAACGCGGCGCCCCGAAAGTCATAAGTAAAAGAATAAAGAACAAGTAGAATGTGTTATCGAAACGCAGCTGAAACTTCTGCTTTGTATACTAAGATTAAAAAAATGTCAAAACAACGATTCTTTAGTCAATGCATGAACTTTTCTTGATGCACATGATTTACGCCACCGTTGGTGCTCTTGTCTGTGGATTTGCAAGGAAGCACGTAAATAACAAACTTTCAAGAAGAAATTGAAAGGTATGATGTAAAGAAAATTTTCTAGCCAGTCATTCTAATAGAGGCTTTGCACGGTCACGTGAACGAAACGTTTTTTGAAACACTTTGAGTTTTGGCACTACTAAGGCTCTTCATCATTATTTCTTTCAAGGTAATGCTGCAATATCTCGTTTTAGGCATATTCATGCTCAAATTAATTTTTGTTTCGATTTGATGAGGTATGCAAAAAACTTGGGATCTAATTTGCATAATTTGATTTTGCTTCCATAATCTTCTGGGAAAACTAGCATGTGATGGTTTGAATCAAGAAAGCTGCTTGACTTGACTTGAATTTTAAGTGTTTATGTTTAGAGGAATTAAAAATTTCATTTTTTACAAGATACTTTAAAATAAAGTAAGAGGCGGCCATGGAAGTGGGCAGGAGGCTGCCAACTATCATGGACGCCATTAAAGCCTTACTAGAATTTGGAAAGAATGCAAAGCTAACAACTCGTTTTGAGGTCTCCTTTCTGATAAGCCCTTTAATATAAGATGTTTTCTTAACTAAAACCATGAAATTTGCCGAATAGCTAACAAATTAGAAACCAAAATCTTAAATATGCAAACTAGCAGGATTGTTTCTAGGTCACGTGACCATGCAAAGCATGTGTTATCTATTTAATCAGCTCAAACAACGAAGGCATGACTATGGATAGAAAAACAAATCCGTCATACAGAAAGGGAGGACATATATCACAATTATAAAAGTAGTAATATACCCTGTCTTCACTTTCTGCTTGAACGACTCGATCAGGAACTTCCATCTGTATCCATGAGCTTTAGATGTCTGTAAATAGAAAGTATGGTTGTAATACAACTTCTTACCATCTGAGTACAAAGACCGTAACAAAGTTAGTGGATATTGTTACTTTTATGGCCCAACCGCGTGTAGAACAAGGAGAAGCAATTCAATAAGGTACGGTAATAGTACTAGCAACAAAGTCATCCAACTTGTCCCGCGACATTGCTGCAAAACTGGTTGAAAAGCAACGTTGCGCGTTTTTCAACCCGCGTGCAAGTTTTTCACGCAGCAAAATGTGCGAATCGTCAATGACTTTGGAGTGGCATGCTATACGACGACATCTTGCTGCGATACAAGTTGATCTGTGGTAGTAGTACGCGCGGCATCTACAAACTTTGTTGTAATAATTTATCAAAAATAATATATATTTTTTCAGTGAGACAAGTTGTACACATGTGGAAAAACGTACAAAATTTTCTTTCAATTCTTACTATAGGGGCTCAAATTGACCAATCGTAGCACACAAAATAACCAGGCAGTTGAAAATAAACAGTTTGGTATATCACTTACGAGTAAATTTTTAAACTTAAGTTTAAAAGAATTTACATATGGTGGCGTGAATATATGAAGTTTATCTTGGAAATCTTTTTTCCATGAGAGAAAATTTCATATATTCGCGCCAACGTATATAACTTTTTCTTATCATAAAGATATGAGTGTTTGTTTGCGATGAAATGAGCGGGAACAACAAAAAATAAAGAAGTCAGCGATATCTCACTTGTTGATTGTATGATAAAAGTCGACTGGTTTACAAACAACACCAAGCCTACGAAACGCCAAAATCGCCAAGAGAAGTGAAACAGTTTGGTTCAAAAGATGAGACAAACCCAGAGGAGGAACTTGTCAATGTCGACTTCCAGAAATCTGCCTTTGTGTCGAAATAATGTGAATCCGAGTTTTGAAACTTCTTTAAAGTCTATTAAATTGGGTTCGTCAACACACTAGGCTTCAAAATCTGGTAATTCAAAATCCAAAAAATATTTTAAAACTTTCGGAAATTTCAATGTCCGGAACTAAGTTTACTACATTTTTGGACCTTTTTTGGTGTCCGAAAATTCAATGGTCTGAATATTTATGTATTTATGTATTCAAAGTATTTAAATCAATTGGAAAATCATCGTACCATCATTTTTGCAAATAGCCTTTCCCAGTTTAGGACACGCCGCTCCTTTGCCATTCTATCTGACTGAAGAGAGTAAAATGATATACATAACATTTATGTTGGATAAATAATGCACTAGCCATTTGTCTTGAAAAGCACTTGCAGGTCTGTAAGTAGAGTAGTACAGTATGCATTACCCTAAAAATTGTAGAGAAGTTTTGGCAAATTGAAACTCATTCCACAGGCTTGGCTTAATTAGATGCATGTAGAGGTAACAGATTACCTGCCAAGTTTCACTTACAATCAATTATGTTAAGTCAAATAGTTAAAGGAATCAGAAATTGTCAAATGTCTTTATGGATAAATCTTCTTTAGAAATCTTGATACCTTTAGAACAAAAGTTTCATGCCTTACACTGGGAAATGTTGACTGTTTTTATAGTTTAAGCTGATCAGAAATCCAAAACTTCAGCTTCATCTTCTGAATTTACTTACCTGAATACCAACTAAAACCAATTTCTGCAAGGCCACATTCAACTGTCTCTGTTTACTGTTGATAAAGATTTGAGAATCATTTCAAAGCAATTTCAAATTGGTGTTTTATCTACATATCAAATGAGTGTCAGCTCCCGTGGATGTGACATCAATATAACCCATGCACGACTTTTCATTTCAACAGAAGCTGTCTTTTGCAGTGCCTCAACTGGAAAAAGTCCAGAAAACTGTTATACTCATGGCTGACATTCGCCAAAGGACTTTTGTCTTAACTTCTTCTCAGTATTCACATTTGCTTAAACACAGGAGTACAAGCAGTCCAGTAGCTTGGGGGTTTTCAACCCTAAAAAATACCAGGCTCTTGGTTTAATGCAGGATTACTTTTATTAACCCCTAAAAAATATGATGGTCATTCCTACCACCCCAAAAATAGGGAGTATCTCCCCAGGGTTGAAGGAGGGCAGACTTGATGTTTAGGGGAGAGTAGGCAAGGGGGTCAGGTGAGACTAATATAACTAAAACAAGAGGGTTAAGTGAAAATAGCAGGAGGTCTAATGAATAACATGAAGGAGGTTTAGGGGAGATCAGGAAGGAGGGTTAAAGTAGGTAGACAAGGAGTGGGAGTTGTATGGGAGCAATGGCTATTGTATAATAATTTTATGCTTATATACTTTTCGTAATCTTCATGGAGTTTCTTGAGAGCAGCACTTTTGGTCTCCCACGGAGCAGAGTAGAGTTTGACAAGTCGCACAAGCTCATTAATGGGCACACTCAAATCCGATGCACTGTTAGAGAAAGAAAAACATTAAATCATTAAATTTGCTCTTAAAAATTGACTTAATTTCTTACTGTGATTTCACTTTTAACTGGGATGTATCAATCTTAATTTAACCAAGATACATCAATCGTCAATCCAAGGTATGTTGGCTAAAATTTGTCCAGAGGTTATGGATTTGCAGAAGACTTCAAAAAATTGAAAATTTGCCATTTTTGTGATGTCATCAGTTGAAAACATTAGATGTTGTCAATATTTCGAAAACCATAAAAGATGTTGACAAAAATATCTTTTTACTGCTATTCGTCATTTAGCAAGGTCTACTCACTGTGATAACGAAATTTTTCATGTGATAATCATATGCTTTTTAAATGATTACTGTATTTTCTGCAAACTATAACCCAAATGTTATCTAATAATAATTTACCCTATATTGGTAAAGGTGCAAGTAATCAATTGGTGCAGGTTATCTGTTAGATTCTGATTTGGCTCTCATAGACAAGTACAATGTTCACATAATGTAGAAATATTTAACACAAAAAAAAAATTCTTAATTTTTGCTTGATTTAAATGTTAAAAGTGATGATATGCAGGGAAGAAGTGAATGAACCAGGGTGTGGGTTATCTCCTGACTTTTTTTTCTCTAAGTCATAAAATAGTGGGAGTGCAAGTTATCTGCTGTGCAGGTTAGAGTCCAGGGCCTGGTTCCTCAAAACCGGATTAGTGCTAACCCAGGTATAACTACCATGACAACCAATAGGTTTTGTTAAGAGTTAACCCTGGGTTAAGTTAATCCGGGTTTTGAGGAACCGGGCCCAGAAAATAATGTCAAGCAGACTAAAACCAATGGGTTAAAGAAATGCTAGAGAATATCTAATATTAGGTAAATACCTTCGGAACATCTTTGCAGACACCAGTGTAACTTTTATGAGGAGGCTTGGTGGTAAAGCATGCTAGAAAAAATGGCCAAGAAATTAATCAAGGTCTTGTCCTGTCTTTAAACTTTTAATACAAAACACCAAAATTTTATCTGGGTGTGGTATGGTTTTAATGGTTAATGCTAACTGATAAAAGTATAAACCTGCAAATATTTCAAAGATCATTTATTCACCAAGAAAATACAAATTTGCTACTTTTTTTTAGAAAAGGCTACAAGTAAATAGACATTTTGTAGCTAAACTATAGATTGCTTACAAACCAAAAAATGGCAGATCAAACAACAAAACCTGCGTAAGGTATTTATGTACTAAACAAACACTAACATTGTTAAAAGACTCAAAAAGCAACAACATGTGCATAGAATATTTGTTTTTATGGCTGGTATGAAAATCAGCCCAGTTTGGGTTTTGGGTGCTTATTGTAAATAAAGTTGTGGCTGTTCTCCCACAGGCAGCCCAAGCTCGTATTATGCATGATAGCTAGCTGTAATATTAACAACAGGAATTATTTCAAATTTACCTTCAAGAGTTCATCTTTCAGTTCAAGAAGCTGTAACAAGTATGAAACTAATAGTTATTGTGTGCATGTATATCTTATAATAATAACGATTAATTACTGAAAGTCAAAGTTTACTCAATTTGTTACAACTCAAAGCTGATCTTTGTTCTAGTTACAGTACATACCCCATCAATATGCATGGTAACCTTGAATGGGCCAAAAAAAGTTGGCCATTAAACAACGGGGCAACCTTATCAATGAGGTTTTTGACAAGAAATTGTATGGCTATTCCACAGGCGGACCAAAATTAAGTGACCGATTCAATGAGATGGCTGTGTAAACAAGGTGACTTTTAATTATCTATCATAAAAACATTGAAAGCACACACTGAAGTTGGCTACATTCACTCGGCATATATGCATTTACTTGCCATGCAATAAATTATTAGAATGAGAAAAATAGTATCAGGAAACTACAAACAAATCAATAAATTTTCAAATTGAGAAACACTAAATTGAGTACAATTCCAAAAACAATTGTTTCAAACTCTCTGATAATTCTATCAATACTTTTCCTTTTCATGCAGTTTTAGCCACCTAACCAACATCTATCTCTCCTCACCTAACATATACAAACATGAAAATGAAAGCAAGTTAAGATTCCCCAAATAAACAATATTTTTATACAAAATGTAATAACCATACACATGTTTGGGACTGAAAAGCTAAAAGAATGTAAAACAAAATCATTAACAAGATTGTTAAAAGACAGTACCTCGGCTAATGAATTCTGGAATAGTGCCAAGCAACTTTGAACTCCTTCGCACAGTGTATTGAATTTGCGCTGTTCCTCATTTAACGTTACTTTTTTTGCCTTTTCAAGGAAAGTTTAAAACAAAATAAGTTTGGCCTCAGTTTCATATGGTGTGACATGAAGTAACCCAACTTGTGTAGCCCTCCGGGTTATTTTGGGCAGCCTATACCTGAGCAAGTTATGTTATTATTGAACCAAAACATGTAAATACTAGGTATAAATGAAGTCTTTTATTGTTGTTGCTTTGCTAATATCAGTAGTTAATAATTATATATTGCTTATAAAATTATAATGAGTTATGCACAAAACACCAATTATAGATCAAACTTGCATTTGCCATAAAAATAGTTAATCATAACTAAACAATCAATTCTTTATATCTCAAAATCTCACCAAATCCTCTTCATTTCCCTCATGGAGAAAAGTTGAACTTTTCTTCTCAAGATGCGATGCTGCATATTCTGGAACAGTCTCCAGGGACTTTGGGGGAGTCCTTGTCTTAAGAATTCCTGATGGTAAACCAATCATCATCATTATCAAATAATCATTATCTGGTAAATTGATTTCTAGATAGATATTGTGGGCCCAGCTATGTCATATGATTCACAACCCTGTTTACACTAAAGTCTTTTGAGCTATCTCAGAACACTCCCCAATCACTCGAATTATCTAAAGTTTGTATTAAGAATGCGATGAGTTTCAGGTCGGTAGTTTGGGATTAATGGTTTATAAATTGTTTTAGTATATGAGCAACAATAACATATGTAATTTTCCATAATATTACTTACCTTCTAAAATATCGCCTTGTGTTTTTGTTACATTAGCTACTACAGATCTAGATCTAGACACAAAGTGTGTTGGGCAACTAGATCGATGTAATACACCTAACTGCCCAACAAACTTTGTTCTCAAAATAGTATGCTAGCTTTAGGTATTTATAATATATTAACTTAGGGTGCAACTGCAGAATACCCTGCCACCTAGTATTCTGCAGTTAAACAGAAACATTTTAAACGGATCCACAAAAAGTCATTTGTTTTCGTTAATTCTTAACACATAAAAGACAACAATAATTTTTTTCGCAAGCAACTTTTCGGCAGTGTGGAACCGCAGTGTCTTCTTCCTTCGTTTTGGCACAGCTCCAAATGAATGAAATACGGCGGGAGAAATTATATACCAAATCATGAAGTCAAATAAGAAACTCGTCTTAAAATTCTCTGCTTAGTGGTAATACAAGTATGTTGTATAAACCAGAAACTAAGCCTATTTGTGGACCAAAGAATTAACATTTCGCAGCAACATACATTGATCGCGCCTAAAAAACAAGTATTTTAAAAATCTTAAATGCCGTATAACCGCAGAACTTTAATACTCCTATTTGAGCAATTATTCCCTACCATCCGTGTGGTTCGACTACACAAACGATTTCATTCTTTACGTAAAAATAGTGCTTATCTGTGTAGATGACTTGTAAAGGGTAATCAACTATGTTATATCAAAATAACGAACTTACCACCCAATTTCTTAGACTTCGGTTGACTTGCAATGTTTTTTTCCAGCCTCACTCCCTTTTCCACCATTTTTCTTACTCTTTATGTAGGCTACAGAAAACGAGGTTCAAATTTTGTACAGGTAATAGACAGTTTATTAGTCAGTTGTGATTGTTCATTCTTTTACGCTGGTGTCAATAACAACTGAAAAACCGAGCGGCCATTGCAGAGCGGAGCATTGTTCATTTGCTGGTTGGGATGACAACGAGTAGTTGTTTACGCTTTTCAACTGGATCCGCTGACCGTAATGTTTCGCACGCGCGTCACACAGGCAGCCCAGACGAACGAAGGGATTTATACGTACATTCAAACCGTGTGTGTCGAACGGTGTTTGAAGCAGTGCAACAGAATAAATTCGGCAGTTGAGTTAAGGTCATTCCTCTGTTTTGTATTGCGCAGCTGTTCTGCGCATTTTCACAGTATTTATAGTTGTACGGAAATTTCAC